>VZRF01013970.1:1076946-1214371 GCA_013396875.1 Vireo altiloquus | reverse complement strand
AGTCAGGAGTCACTGACCCGCCAAGGCGCAGCATAAACAAACACACAGGGCAATCTGGACAGCAGCAGGCGATAACTTGGACACAAATTCAACTTGCTAAAGTTCTGCTTTCAAATATTCACTTTTTTTCCTTTCCTCCCTCAAAAAAAAAAAAAAGTACTTTTTAAACCATCTTCATTGTACTATCCAGGAATCTCAACATAATAACAAGACCTGCTTCATTACATCCACTTCACAAATCACTTCTATTTTCCGTGAGTTACACTGAATTCTCCTCCTCGCGCGGTGGCTACGAACCACGTGGCGACATTTATGATACCACTAACCCACAGCCTTGCTTCCTAAACACCCTAGCAGCTAATCTTTGATAAATCTAACACACGCTTTCCGCCCTCTGACCATGCTGGGCTGCTAACAGGGTTTTTTTTAGCAATTCATAGAATAATCACAGAATGGTCTGGGTTGGAAGAGACTTTAAAGACCATCTCGTTCCAACCCCCCCGACATGGGCAGGAACACCTTCCACTAGCCCAGGTTGCTCAGTTTCTACTTTTCCTTATCTATAAGGCTGTTAGGAGACACAGGAACAGAATGCACACGAATATTTTGCGGCAGAACAGCATATTTCTCAGATTAGACCCATGCTTAAGTAGCATCACCAGCAGAAGAAAAACATTGGCATTTATGCAGGACACGTGCACAGGGAAAGCTCCCTTTGATGTTCTGTACTCCGGCCCTGGTTCGGACTGTGTTACCAATGTGGACAGACCTGGCGTAACAGGAGAGTACAATATACTTGTAGGTCTGAAGTTGCTCACCCTCATCCTTGCAACTTGTTTCCCAACATTTCTGTCGCTATCGCCTTTGCTGACGAACGCGACGCGTCCGTCGGGCGCTGCATACGGCTCCCACCGCGGTGACGATGCCGGCTCTTACGATCCGGGCACGGGTGGATGCCCAGCCACGCCACTGCCCCGGCAGCCATCACATCCCTCCCCAGCGGTGCGGGCTCGGGCTCCACAAACACTACCGTCCTTCCCTAGAGCCCCCCGCACAAGGGGTTTCCAACTGGAAGCACAGCTCCCGGGGAGCACTTCGGGATCTCTGCGCGTGAAGGCGCTGGATGGGCTGGTGCGGGACTCCGCAGCCCCTAGCACGACCCCCGCTCGCCCTCCCGGGGGGATGCGCCCCGTTCCCGCCGAGGGCTGCTGACCCGCAGGGACTCCCACGCCGCACCGGAGAACACACGCGGAGCTGTTCGGCTCCGTTCAGCCCCCGCGGCGATCCGCAGCCATGGGGAAGGGCTGAGCGCGGGGCTGCGAGTGACCGCGGACGAGCGAGCGGGACCGGGACCGGCGGCGGGGATGGGGAGGGACAAGGGGACCGAGGACTAGCAACGCCCCAGCCACTACGGGGGTAATGAGGGGACGCGAAGTGCTGGAAGAACGGACGGACGGAGCGGCCGCGGGGCGAGGGCGGCTGGGAGCGGTACCGGGCGCGGCGGCGGCAGGTCCGTGTCTGCGCCCCCGCCCGCTCCCCCAGCCTAGCCTGACTCTTACCTCCGCGGCAGACAAGCAGCAGCAGCCCCAGAAGGCAGGCGGGCAGCGCGGAGCCCGGCGGAGCCATGGCATCCCGGGCGGGCGGGCTCGCCTCCCTGCGCCCCACGGGGAGGGAGCAGCCCGCCGGCAGGGAGGGAGGCAGGGAGGGAGGGGACGAGGGAGGGNCCGGCGGGCGGGGGGCGGGCAGCGCCTTGCGCCATCTTGCGCATTCGTCGGGGCGCCGGCAGCGCCGGCCGGGCTGAGGGGCGGCCCCGTGAATGGGCACTCTGCGCCCGGGACCCGCGGGGAGTGTGCAGGGACCCTCAGGGGTCTACCTTCACCGGAGCCCCCTCACGGGGCTCCCGTCACAGAGCACCTCTCAAAACCCTCTCACGGGTCCAGCCTCACAGATCTCCCCTCATGGGTCTCGCTCATCAGAGACCCTTCACGTTTCTCCCCTCCCAGGGAGCCCTCTCTTCAGAACCCTCTCACGGGTCTCCCCTCACTGGTGCCACTTCATGGGGCTCCCTTCGCAGGGCTCCTCTCACCAGTACCACCTCGCACCGAAGCCGTGTCACTGGTGCCCCCTCACGGGTCTCCCCTTCACCGGAGCGGCCTCAGGAGTCTCCCGTCACAGGTCTCCCCTTGCGTGCCTCCCTCACCGGAGACCCCTCAAGGCTCTCCCCTCACCGATTTCACTTCCCGGGGCTCTCTTCAGGGAGCTCCAGGGATTACAGGGAACATCGGGAGCTTTTCCTCACCTGTCTCCCCTCCCTGGGGCAACCTCACAGGAGCTCTTCTGAGCTTGGCTTGTCCCCGCTCTGTGCTCCTGATTTTAATGCTGCCCTAAAGTTACTTACTCGAGTCACTAATGCAGGTGTTGGGCCAGCCCGCTCACCCTGGAAGAGGCCGCATAAGGAAGGACCCAGTAAGGGATGAGTTTGCTCCTAAATCCTGCCACAGCAGGATAATTTGTCTGCCCTCCTGGCATGAAATAAGGATAACATGTCCTTACCCGACTCTCAGCCCCAGCGCCCACGCAATATTTTGTGCCTTCCAACTGATCCTACCCTGTCCCTTGGCCCACGCTCTCCACAAACATAACTCATATCATCACTGTCGGCAGCAAAAGCCATCTCTGCAAGGACTGCTCAGTGTTTTGTGGTGTATGCTTGGCAAAAAAACCCTAAAAAACTAAATAAAATAAAAGTCGATCCTAGCTAATTTCTTTCTTCAGTCTAAAACCATATTTTGTGGACCAGGTTACTAAACTCTGTAAGCATTCCCAGAAATCTGGTGAAAAACCCTTTGTGAAGAGGAGCCAACATGAGACTCCCCTGGATGGTGTACCCTCAGTGTGTTGGAGTCGGCTAACGAGGAAAGAAGACGTCACTACATCTGCTCCACATTAAAGCTTCCTTCATTTAGCGAAGGCTGAGCTGTGCGAGGTTGCTTTCAGCTGAGGAAGAATTTGCTCTGGCTCCGCCAGCCTCTCGGTAACATCTGAATTTCTGTGCTGTCCCTGACCTTTTGGCACCAGCCGTGCTCTTGCTCCGACTCCCTGGCTCCTGCCATGGGGCCCCATCAGGATTTCTGTAACCATCGTGGACTTGTGGCTGCTATCACTGTGGATGGCTTGTGGGAATTAATAATTCCAAAAGAAATTAAGCACTATGTGCTCTACAGGGCTGTTTTCCTTGTGAACCACAGATTTTGTGTGCTTTTGCTACTGAGTGCCCTGGCAGGACCCAGGGGCTGGGGGAGGTAGGTACATGCTCAGGGTATTTCCAAGTTCATCCCCACACCTTGCAAATGACACTAGTGACAGCACTGGTGGCACATTCAGAAATCATCCACTGCTGCCAAACAATAGGACTTGTGAAAAGCCATGAGATCTTTTAGGGAAAAGGCAGGTTTGGGGCTTTTGGAGCCACCTAAGAGCAGGAATTCAGAGCACTCATGTTTTTCTACGCTCTGTAAGCATGAGGGCTTAGAAAAGTTGCTTTGAACTGGAGGCAGGAATTTGCTTATCATACCGCGAGCAGAAATTGGAGCCTTTGGAAAAGCAGCAGGGTTACAGGAGTGACCGTGTCCAGCCCAAACTGAGGCTCTAAACCCTTTCCTGTAGAGCAGTCAATGGGTCCATTCCTCCATCCCCCTTGCTGCTGAGGGGCACACGATCTGTCTGTCCATCTGCCCTCCCTCTCCACAAGGTTATCCTTCAGGAGAGCTACCCTCAGAGGGCATCACTCACCCCTCACTCCTTGCACAGAAAATTCCCATCAGCTCCAATTGTGCTCCTGATTTACACCAATTAACTGCAAACTGAGGTCCCCAAGACACCATTAGTAGTTTCAGCAGATGAAGTGGGAGATTAACTTGTCTGAATTCACTCCATTTATTATTCTATGCGTAATTGTGGTTACCCTGCCTGCTAACAGCCTGGGAGCTTTCCCCTTATGTATGTACATGCAGGGTTTTAGCATCTGTTTCTCATGGTCAGTGAGCAACAGGGAGCAGGAGCCAAAATCGTGGCACCCACCTTGAGGCACTGAGCCCAGAGCCATACCAGCAGTGGTGGAACAACCCCAGGACCTGCTTCTGGAAGCTGTTTTCTCCAGCAGAAACTCTTCTCTCTCTTGTCTGTTGAGGATCCGTGAAGCAATCCTGGCCACCTCACTGCATCACACAGCCCACTGTCTCGTGGTGTGCCGTGTTCCAGAGGGCTGAGCTGGGCCACGCGCTGCACCAGGCAATTGTAACTCACTGAATTACCTGAGACCACGAGAAACCCAAGCCCACTGTAGTGGCATTTCCAGCTGCATCCTCGCACAGTATATCAGGGTGATAAAGGTTGGGAAGAGAAAGAAACGCAACCAAACGCTTTGCTCTTCACTTCTCTCCTGTAACTTCCATGTCCATCCATCTGCCATCCATTCCATCCCACCATGTCTCCTTTCAGCAGCTGGGAGCTGGAAGAGTGATTTGCAGTCACCCATTACCCCCTCCAAGGTCCTTCCTTGGTTGTTTGGGGGGTTACCTATCATTAGGAGACAGACTCATCAGAGTTAGAGTCTGACAGACTTCCCTTTAACCACTATCAGAGAACACTGTGCTAAGTGCAGATTTATTACCTCTGTAATGCAGATAAAATGGGATTTTATGGCTCTGTAGTCGTGGCAGCATAAAGTAATAATGGAAACTATGTACTGAAGTAAGGAAGGCATCCCAGGAAGAAAGGGAGATGCACGGGAGGTTAATGGTGTGTCCTTGGCACTGGCAGGTATCCTCTCCTCAGTCTCGCTGGACACAAGCCACCGAGTGGTCAGCCCAGTCTGCCATTCAAGAGAAGTCTCACCACTCATCTGCTAGATGCCTCTGCTTATTTTTCCCATTAAAAATTTCCCCAGCAAGAGAAAGCATGAAACTGGAGAGTTCTGGGTTTTTTTAACAGGAATCAGTTCAAAACTGAGAAAGGAGCAAGCATCCAGAAATGTCTAATGAATCTAAACTCTGCTCATGTCTGAAATTCCAGAAGAATCCCTAAGGAACCAGGTACCCACTATCATTTCACAGTCCTAGCCTTCATGGTGATGAGCTCTGGTACTGAACTAGTGTGAGCATGAGTCCTGCTTTTTGCTCCACCACTGCTTCTGCCAGCGAGGTACAGCCTCACACAGCTGAACAGACTGATTTATGAGACTAATTCCACTCTTTTTTTAAAACATTTTATTAATAACTCATCAGTTAAGGAATATAAGGACAATGTCTTCTTACACTTTAACACTAAAGAGTATTTATGGAGTAAGAACAGTCTGAAGAAAGAAAGTTATAATAAAGTACAACATGGAACCAAACACAGACACAACCTTCAAACAAGATCAAGTTCTGGTTACACATCTTTATGCACTGTGCAGAAAATGAAATTTAACTTGAAAATACAAGCAAGGGAATACATTAACAGAAGTAGATGGTAGATTTCTGCTGGCTAAACACTTATTTTCTAACAAAAGTATTGATTAGAAAAGACACAATGATTCCTTCAAAACACCTATTACTAATGAGATCAAAGCCATATACAGTGTTCTAATAAAATGGTTGTTTTCTTACACAGCGTATTTCATGGGCTGATTGTTAGCTAGTAATGTAAAAAAATTCGCAAACTCTAAATTAGAAGTTATCTCACTTGAACTATTTAAACCAGAACTTTGCTGCCTATTAAGTAAGAAATCAAATCAACAAAAAACTGACAGAGGTTTTTATCTGAGTTGTGTGTTTCATGTAATAGGAAATGAAAAGAAATAAAAAGATGAGAACTGTGACTTTCACAGCAGCATGGGGAATATACAGTTGTGTAGCCAAACGGTAACATTAATACTAGAAAATTATGCCAGTGAGACAAACCTGACATTTTAACAATGTAAAACACTATACACCAGCAAAAAAAGTTGAAGAGAAATCATCTTTAGTGTTACTGAAAGGAAGATAAGGGAGAAAGGAGCCTGGTGTGCAGGAACAGGTATTAAGCCTGATGGGTAATTAAAGGAATCAACAGTTTGTGTGCCTGTGAGAAATCTGCAAGAAAGCTACTTATTTAATGATAAAAAAATATATGCACTGGTTGTTTCAGCTTTACACATAAAATGTGTATTATGTGTCTTCTTTGATTCACTTCCAGCTGAGACTGAAAGGTCCCTGCATGTTCAGGGCAGGGAGGACCTGGGGTACAGCTGAGTTGGACAAGGACACCCAGTACTCTGGGGACACGTGTTTGTCTAGGGACAGCTTTGGCTCCAAGGGAATTGCCTGGATTTCTGCATCTCAGGTCTGGCCTACCAGCCCATGGCCACCACAGTTCTTGGACATCCGAACACCGCCAGCTTCACACCCTGGTAGTTTGGTGAAGTGTAATGAGATCAGAACGAGCCTCAGCATAAGGTGACAAAAGTGTTTTGGGGGTGCGTAAACAAAGTTGTTTGTGCTCTGCTGCATCTCCCCAAAGCTCTTTGAGCCTGTAACTACTGTGGTGGTTTGGTGGTCAGCCCAAAGTGATCTGGGGGAATGGTGCCCTACTGTGCCTGCTCGTGCTGGCTTCACTGACAGGCAGGGATGGCTTTTAGGTAGCTCAGCTCAGGGCTGTAGGATTGCTGAAGTCTGTACAGGCAAAGCAGGGGGTGCATGTACAAGGGAGCACCCCCCAAACTGTGGCACACTCCTACATTAGCCACCGGACTAAGCCTCCGTCCCCTTCCATCCCCCTGGATGGAAAGCTCAGGGCTGGTTCATGACCTGCCCCAGGTACAGTGTCTGGACACAGAGCCAGGAGGAGAACTCTGGTGTCCTGGTCATACCCACTGCTGGACAAACTCCTGGCACAGCCCTCTGACAGCCAGGAGGCTCAGCAGGACCCATCCTTCAGCATGCTTGAGGGTGGGTGACTTGGTTTGGGAGGTGAGAGAAAAGGACACGGGGCTCTTCTGGAGTGAGCTTTCTGAAGAGGTGCCCTCCTCCTTTTCGGCACACCCGAAGTGGCAGGGTGGCTTGTGCAGGGCCTGTTCTGTCACTGAGGAAGGACAAGGACTTTTCATGGAACTAACTGGGACCTGAGGGCCACCTGCACAATGTCCCCTAACTCTCCACAGCGAGTGCCCAACATTGCCCAGCTGGAGGGTTTGTATCTCTGCGATTGCATCTTGCATCTGCTCCCAGAGAACTGTGAATTGCCCTTACTGCCTGCAATAACACTTCACTGCCTTGTCTGTTAACCCTGCTGAGTCATGAGTTTCAAAGCCTTCTGGCAGTGGGTTCTGGAGGTTATTTACACACTTCCTCTGCCCAGTTATGTTTCCTTGCCTTTCTAGCTCCTCGCTCCAGTAGCATACACACACACACGCCAGCTCCTGCCTTTGCCTGCTCACTGGCACTGATTTCCAGTCTCTGTCCCACGGCATTGCAGAGTCATGGCTATTCAGAGCATGGAACAGCATTTCTGAGACTCCTCAAGACACCATGCAGCAGCTGGAGAAACAGAACAAGCACAATGATTGGAAATACAGCCAGTTACCGGAACAGTGTGACATACTGGGAGGAGATGCTACCAGCTGGGGAGAGGCAGAAGCTCCATATCCTTCCCATCAGGGTACACAGAGGCTTGAAGGTTCTCTTCTGCTGAAGAGCTGGAGCTAAAAGGGTTGCAAGGTGCTGCTGAAGTAAGGTTCTCTATGCTGCAAGCAGTGGTACCTCCACCCAGCAGTCACCATGAAAAACAAAATCTAAAGTCTTTTACAGGATCTCAAGTTGGCACACAGTTTCCCCATATACCCTGGAGAGAATTTTAGTAAGAAAAGCGGAAGGTGGGCATCTTTTCCTTCACTTTTTAAACAAAAGACGTCTGAATCCTCCAGGAAGGCAGAACATTTACCAAACATCCTTGAACAGAATTTCTGATCCTTGTTACCTCTGAGCAGCTGGTCCAATCTGTAGCATTTGCAGTCAAACCCTGCAAGCCTGGAGCAGGACAGAGACAGGCTAAAAAAAGTAGAGAAAAGTCCACCTCAGCAGGGCCAGGCTGAGAGACATGGCAGCAGTAAGCAAACAGCATCAGCAGGAAGAGTCACTGGATGATTTTCAAGTCAGACTGACTGATATGAGACCAAACATTTAATTTTCATTTTAAAGCTCTGGTGATGCTCTGCTCTTCAAAAAAAAATCCACCCAAAAGCACTTTGGCTTTTTGACAGGCCTATCAGAAGTGACTGGAAAATTTCACTTGTTCATCCAAAGCTTTCAGCAAGTCTACTTCTTACAGAAGGCTGAGCTGCCCTCTGTAAATCAAAACCATCTGAGATGCCTCCACATGGGCACCCAAAAAAAGAAAAGAAATACATGCCCCCAGTATCACAAGCTACTTTTGCAATTGCTGGTTCTTCTCTCTCTTTGTTAGTATAAACTTGTTGAGGAAAGATGGATCGATGTCCTGCCAGCTAAAGCAGCCTCCTTTGACAGCTGCTGCAAAACACAGTCCTACAGAGAGACAACTCTTTGGCTGTAGGGAAGGTGTCAAAGAAACAAAGCAAGAGAGACATCAGATCTGCAGCACTATGTGTTAAAGAGTCAACAACCAGTGCAAACATATTCTTTAGAAAAAGGCAGTATAAGAATAAGTTAAAACCTATAATGGACTATAACAAATGAGTAGATCTACTGCTTTTTTTTTTTTTTTTTTCTCCAACAGACATGAGGTAGTTGTGTTGTTAAGGAGGAAAAAATAAAGAAAGAGAGAAGTAGTAAAAATGCTACTCTATACCACACACTATTCCACTTTATAAAATTAAATAATATAAAGATGTTCCAAGGAAATAAAAATACATGTTGTACATTAAAAGGACAGATGTGTACCTAAAATATTAGGTACAAGAACCTACATAAAACAAAGCCCAGGTTGGTAAAACGACCCAGACACTGCAGAAGGTTCTATATAGTACAAGTTGTTAGAGGCACTCGTAGAGTGTGTAATAAAAGGCCACTACATCAGCCTGCTAGTAGTAGTTACTGTGGTAGTGAACACAGAGAGCCTGGTAATCCTTCTAACCATGGGAGGGCAGAAAAGGCTGGTGCTTACAGTTCACTGCCCTTGTTTTCAGGCCTTTCACCCCCTCCCAGCACTCCTGTGTCAGAATTCATCCTGACGCTGCCAGGCAGTTGGCAGTACCTGGGCACTCCCAGGGGAAGAGGCAGTTGAGAAGGACTCCTTGGTGCACTCTGCCACTTCCTAGTGTTAAACCATGTCTTGCCAGTCGCCTGAGGGCTCTGCTGAAGTGACAGCCCCAGCCTAGCGCAGAAGGCTCTGTTCCATTGTGGTTCCGCGTGAGACTGGCAGATGGCTCAGTCCTGCTCCCATCAACATCCAGCTCCTCATTGGCTTCAGCGGGAAGAAGACAAGCCCTTACCAATCCACCTGGCTTCCCGAAGGCCTCTGTAGAGCTGTCAGGTCCAAGCCCTCCTCTGGTGAGGTGATGCACCTGCCCAGCTCCTGCTGGGCTCAGTGAGCCGAGGGCAGGCAGCACCTCACAGGGACAGGCCCTCCTCGTGCTTCAGCTCTGCTGTGATCAAAATCAGATCAGTTCACTCTTTGTGATTGTGCCATGTGCCATGTTCTCAGATGCTGAGGATGGACTGGTTAAACCAGGGTTACCACAGAGCAGGGCCTCCTCAGGCGCCATGGATAGCAACTGACACTTGACTGGCTGCACATCACCCCTGCCTTCCTGGAAGGAGTCTGAACCTCCACTCTCCTCTGAATCCAGACTTTCTCCATGCCTGTGGAAGCCATTGGTGAGCCCACGGATGCAAACAGCCTCTGGTTTGTCAGTCTTTGTGTTGGTACAGAGCAGCTCAGCCTGGGCCTGAGCCTCCATGTTGTCCATGCAGTCCACCAACACTTGTCCAGTGTCCTGCTGGGAACTGGGAGAGATGGGAAGAGCCAGCTCTCCTAAGGGGAGCTCTTCAGGCTCCTGGTCCTCGATTTCTGTCTCTTCACTCTCCAGGGTGTGCAGCTGGGAATCATAGTCTTTGTCAGAGGCTGAAAAATCAGAATGGACAATGACCTCTGCTTCTACTTGGTGGAGGCTGGCTGGCAGGTGGCTTTTCTTTGCTTCATTCTGTTATCAAACAGGGGGGCAAATTAAAAAAAAAAAAAAGGTAAAGTAAGTGAAATTCAGATAATTGAGGCTGTGACTGAACCAAGCACTGAAATATATTTATTTTTAATCCCATTGAGTGCAATGGGATGTACACATGCCTCTATTAAACATTATCTTGATATGTTTCTCAAGGCTAAAGTCTTAAAAAGCAACTCAAATCACCTCAGGATCATTATTTCTATTTTACATTTGAGAAAGCAAGTCCCAAGGGAGTGAAGTGATTTGCTCACAGTTTCTTGGCAGGCTGGAGCAACCATTCCTCCAAGCCTCTGTCAAAGACCACAATTTTCAAATCTCACCAGTCTGTTTCCATATTAAGGGCAAGATTTCTAGAGGCTGAGTGGGCAGCACTGTAGGAAACTGGCTTCTGAAATAGATACCAGGGCTCCTTTCACTTTCTTCATTTAATTTTGGCTACCTATCACAAAGTGTGTGTTTGTTAAAGCCCTGGTCACAGACTGCAAAAGTCTGTGTAATTTCAAGCACTTTAATTCAGAAAGAAAACATTAAGTTCTGCTCCGCAGTGCTTAAGTGGAGTTCGGGCTGCAGATCTCCACAAATCTGGCTGACAAGCAGGTCATTTTGCGAGATTATCACTCAATAATTTAACAGACAAATTACTGTAGAAGCTCACAAAGAGCTCTCTAGGCAATCAACGCTCAGATTCTGGGCTGAGTGTGATGTAGCAGCAAGAAGACAATTCAGAGTATGGAAGTGATATCCCACGCGTAATTTGCGCTTTCTGTTGAAGCCAACTTTGAGCATCATTTACATATTTTAACACTTTTCTCTTTTGTTGACAAACTCTGATGGGTAAGCTGTGCTGTAAATGCTGCCCTGTAATTGGGCTGTAAAACATTGTCTTAACTCTATCCACAATGTTAATTACATCCTGTGTAAAATTGATTTTCACACGACTGTCTAGGAAGGAAACATAGGTAGGTTACTTAGAAGTATTTGCTGGGGGGGGAAAATGAACTTTTGAAAAGAATAACCAAAGAAATCTAGTACAGAGTCGGCCTGAGCAGGTGTCAGCTTGCTTTGCTAAAACATCCCAATCCTTGTACACTCTCCCAAACACAGGAGTGCATATTTATTCCAGTGATGCAATATCAGAAATAGGATTTCCTCCTAGTCTATGCACCCACATAAAGAACACAAGTGCAGTGAAAATTGCTCTGCCCTATCTGAAGAAGGGAATTAAATCAACCCTTGATCTTTGACTCCTTTTACAGCCAAAAATGCAATCCCTCTGTCAGGCAAGCATGCTGTAGATCTTAATGACTGTGCTGAGGACTGCAGCTCCTAACTCACTCGGGCTGATTGCTGCACAGCCACAGCAAAGACTCCAAGCAGACTGCTGGTGCCTGGCTCCAGATCCTCAGAAACCAGGACTGCCACAACCCTGCTGACAACCAAGCTTCTGACCCCACCTAGCCATCACCAGAAGAACAAGCCCACAAAAAAAAGGAGCTGCAAAAAGGAGAAAGGGAGATGGAGAACACAAATGGAAAACCCACATCAGAACACACAAGTCAACAAAGCACCGAAGACACCCACCATCACAGCATTATAAACCAGGGCTTGTAAGAGAAGCTTCTGCCCTGCGCTGGAAGGGAGCTTCAGTGACCCATTGGCAGCAGAGAGAGGCTCTTTGGTGATGGTGTCCCCATATCTGGTGATGCTGTTTGTCCAGGCCTGGTTGGCTGATTTATTCCATGAAGACTGCAGAAGAAAAGTGGGAGGAGAAAAGATCCAGTTATCACAGACAAAGATTCTTATCCTCATACACCTGAAATGAGAAGCAGCTTGAAAAAGGAAAGTGCAAGTTGGGAAAATACCATAAATGTGGAGGACACTTCTGATAGCATCAAAATAAAAATGCTCTGAAATGGACTCACACAGTCATTGCCTTAGAACTGGGTTTATTGCTGTGTCAGGGGCTGATGCAGAGCACAGGGATAAAAGATGCCAGATGGTTCACAACTGGTTGCATAAGGGGCTTTCCACTGATTCTCAAATTTTGAGACCAACAGGTATATCATGGCACAGACATCATTTAGAGGTCCACTGGAATCAGCTCCCTGCAAAGCCGCAACAGCCCAGAGCAGAACGTGCCCACCGAAAAATACCACAGAACTGGGAAGAGACAGGGAAATCTGGAGCTGAATGACCACAGTCTTTGCTTTGGCACAAGCAATGCTCCACAGCATGGAGAAGGATCCTCACCTGAGGACACTGCCTTGTGTGCTCCAATAAGAGCTGGAGATTCTGCTAAACCACTTGCTGTGCAGCACAGACAAGAGCTCCTGCTCCAAGCCAGGACTTGGAAAACACTCTACCAATTCCCCATGAACACAGAGGCACAAAATCGGGGGCC
This sequence comes from Vireo altiloquus, assembly GCA_013396875.1. Taxonomy (NCBI): domain Eukaryota; kingdom Metazoa; phylum Chordata; class Aves; order Passeriformes; family Vireonidae; genus Vireo; species Vireo altiloquus. Next base: position 1,201,751 of record VZRF01013970.1, on the reverse strand, counting down.
TTAATTTTTTTTAATTTTTTTTTTTTTTTTTTGCAACAGACCACCAAGCAATTCTTAGCTCAGCTTTGAATCCCCTGGGCAACCAGTGTTACCTTGTTTGTAGATCTAATTAAATTATATGGGCTGAACGCAATTTGTTCTGGGTTCTTTCAGCTTCCCCTTGCAATAAACTGTTGAATGCACACCTCTGTGTATGGGAAATGTGTGTCTTTAAGAGCTGAAGTTATTTAACAGCTCAGACTATTAGTTCACAGGCAGAAAAGTATTTTCTTTCCAGGTTTTGATTTTACTGGGCTGTCCTGCATGTACCTGAGGTGAGCCTTGCTAGTACTCATGTACATCTACACACACACTCAGATTTAAGTACCACACAGGCCCATTATCTCTGGCCTTGTTCCACAGATGTTACACGTTGTGTGGGTAGAGGAGAGGCTGATGCAAAGAAGAAGGGGAGAAAATCCTGATCTGACAACAGCGAGTGCACACATGCACACAGAATACTGGTGGTGTGAGCACAACAGCTGTGTAGGGTGAAGATACACTGCATGTCTATTCAAACCCACTGACCCTCTATTGCTCACTGCCAGCAGGAGAAGCCCAGGTTCCTGCTCTGCATATGTGGCTGCTCCCTAGGCCAAATCTATTCCAACAACCACCAATGTAGTGCAAGCCCAGCCAAGACAGTGAGGAGATTTCTGACATCAGCCTGACCTTGGGTGAGTCATTTGACCTCCTTGTGCCTCAGTCCATCTGGCTGAAAATTAGGTAGAAATACACGACCAGATGTTGTATGTGAGCCAGGCATTCCTAAGTCAGCTATTTAGCAAGAAGCAAATGCTACCTCGTGCTGCCAGGGCTGGCAGAAGGACACTGTGCGCTCATGTATGTGCTGAAGGGTGGCCAGAGCTGCTCCCAAGCCCTCTGTCCACTCTCACTCAGGCACCCAAATGGCTCAACACCTTGTGGGAGGCAGAGCCATGTTACATCCCAGCACCACCCCCAAGTCACAGGAGCTTTGCTGCTGCCTCAGGAGGAAATTTTGAGCAAACAAATAGTGAAAGGCCTCATTGATATGCCAACACCCTGCAGAACAGTGATGTCCAAGCCCAGTGCTGTGACTATCAAACATTTGCTAATTTAGATGTGGATGCTTGAGGCAGTGTCTTCCATTTCTCTCTCTGCAATCCTCAACAATGTATTCTGAGCTTAAAGCCTTCCCTAATTGCTCTGTTTCTAAGTGGACAATCATTAAACTATGCTTTAATAGCAAGAAATCAACCAAGCGATCACAGAGAGCTCACAATAAGGAATATCTCCACATGCAAGTGCTCAAGGAGCATGTTCAATTTGCTTCTGCTGCCATCTGAAAGGCTTTCTGCAGCTACATCCCTGACTGATGGCTTCTGTGCCTCTTCCAAGGAACATACGTTACTGAGCAAATACTGCCTGGAAATTTCAGCGCTGAACCTACACAAATCTGCACACATGCACCAAATGTGTGTCCTGTTAGAGATGCCTGCATGCGTATTTGCCATCAGAGAGATCTGAGCATCGTACGCAGACACATACACAGAGCAAACTCGAAAACCTTCTTGCAGGCATCTTGTGAATACCAAAAAACGTGGAAAGAAACAGGCAGCTCTACTGCAATCCCCCATGGACCATCTGTTAGCGGAAATGTCAATCTGCCATGTTTACATAGGTTTTGATGACTCTGGGAACAGCCTGTTCAGCTCTGGCTGAAATTGGCTGCAATGAAGAACAAACTTGTTTTGTACCAGTTTGCAACTTTCAACAAACAGAAAAAACCATCAGCCACACAACATGGCCTGTGTCCCACATGTTGTTCGAGCACATTATGCTTGAGAGGGGGAAAAAAAAAAGCAAAAGACAAATCCCTCTTGGGGCTTAGTCTCTACTAAGCAATTAACTCTAGAATTGTTTTCATCACAGACCTGAAGGAATCCTGTGTGCCTGAAAGCTTTGCTGCTTTCTAAAGTAGCATTTTTTGGGTAATAAATGATACTATTTCTTTTTACTCAAGGGGAGCTAGTGGGTGGCTGAAGGAAGGAAATGTTCTCTTCGTTTTTACAACAGAGTAATGAAGGCAAGGAGCAAGGAGTGTCAGTCTAATACTAGTTTAAAGAGGGAAAAATACCTTTGTCAGCTCACTACAAACACAAGAATGAAAACTAATAAAAACATTTTCCAATAAAAGACATTTCCATTACAGCTAAATCCTTAGCAAAGCAAACAAGCCTTTTCATTTTAGCCTTTTTATAGAAACTCCAACTGGTAAAAACGTGCCTAGATCATGTTACCTTCTCAGTGACAAGTCATGATTTGATGCAAATATATGAGCTGAGAATGAACACACAGTAAAGGTTCAACTTGAAACCTTCCCTGTTTTCTGAGGATGGTTATTTAAAGTAGCTTGAAGTCCTGTGCAAAACGAGGCTGGGGACATTTCAAATGTGCCCAGCTTTTGAGAGTGGTGCAGCAGAGAGAAAGGATTTGTTGCTGAGTTGGGTGGGAATGGGAAAGCTCCGTGTCACGCAAACACAGCGACATCCCTGCTCGCAGCTGGGATGCAACACAACACAGACCTCTCCCCAGCAGATAAAGGAGTCTCTGCTCGCTGTCACCAGCACATCTCTTGTCTGAGGCTTCTCAGAAAACATTGGGACTTCTTTTCCATGCAGAAAAATTTCAACACAAAAAATGACAAACAACCCGGGTAGATCCAAGTTCCCTGATGTGTTACAGCCTCTGCTCTCTGAGTCACAGGGATGCTTCATGGGAAACGCAGTCCTGTGTGAAGGAGGCCCACAGGGAAGGAGCAGGGCAGCAAGCAAGGAAGGCTCCAGCTCACAAGAAGCACAACAGCAAACATTTCCAAGCCAAAATGCTTGGGTTTGGCTTCATTCAATGAAAAGCTGAAGTCTTCCATGGAAAGCAGATGCTTTTTAACATTCTCCCCCACCCTTTAAATTGCTTGGCCCACAAGCAGCAGTGACAGAGATGTCTGGAGCAGAGCCATTTTATCATCCTCAGTCCATCTGTCAGAAGAGACAGAGCTGCATCACCATGGCCCGTGCACGACAGTGTCATTTATAATGGGGTTACTGAGGGCATCAGTGCTGGGGGTGCTTGCAAAGGGAAGAGAGTAGGAGAGGAAAATCACTTGTCAGTGTATTTAGAAATCCTGGTGTGTGACCACTGGAAACACACATAAAGGGAGGAAAATGGACCACTGAATGGCCAAATGTACTCTTGCCTAATGGAGCTGTGAGCACCCAGAGGGGTCCCGTGCCAATACCGTAGCTGCACAAGCACCTTGCTGTCCTGCAGGCAGGGCCAGGAGGGCCAGGAGGTTCCTCTGGGACTGTCCCACCTTCCACTTGCACCATCCTGCACCTCTAGCACTATGTGTAACAGCTCAAGAGGAATCACAGCCCTAAGTTCAAAGGAACTGATGATTTTGACCTGAAAATGACCAAGGGGACATCTTGCAACCCTTGCCCACAATTCTTTGCAGGAATTAGTTCCAATCTCAGGGTTTTTAAAGGCTTCCTGCCCTCCACAGGCAGTTATCCAGTCCCCACACCTGCAAAATGACATTCACTCACTTCTGATTCCATATAGCATGAGGACAGTCCCTTCTTTGTCTAACACCGAGCCTCCAATCTCCACTGGAACCTCAGGCTGCCGCAAGAATAAAAACAATAAAGAATAATCCATGGAATGATAAGTAATGAGTCAGCACGGGAACAGCCTGCAGGCACAGAGCAGCCAATGCAAGTGCCAGCCAGCCAACAGAAACCAGGTTTCAGGAACGTAACCTGAGGACAGAGGGACAAGCAGGCAACTGGAGGTCACAGCTACACAAACCGGCCCTGCAGTGGCAGCAGCTTCAGCCCAAGGGTCTGTGCCAGCCAACTTCCCCAGCTCTGTGGTGACATGATATGCTGCTAAACAAAAGGGATCCTTGAGACATTTCTCACTCCCATTCTTCAGTGAATAGGACTGCAAGTCACAGTATCCAACCTAGAACACCCTGGGGAGCTTCCCCTTGCCAGGCTGGACAGGAATTTCCTTCCACAATGATTTTCTCTTTCCTGTGGCTCTCTTGCATTCCTTGCCATGGGTTTTCACAGCCCCAACTTCACACAGCATGAGAGAAGAAAAGAGAAGGCAACAAAGGCAGCTGGTCACTGCAGGGTGCAAAGCTCCCACAACACTCTGTTCCAGGCAGAGTCCCTGGGGTTTTCCAGCTTCAATGGATGCTGGGGGAAGCTATTTGCAGCACACAAGACACACACACCCACTCCACAGCCTCGACTACTGGCCTTTTGTGTATAAGTAGGGAGATGCACACACTCACAACTGCTCCTGACTTGATTTACATCCACAGTGGGCACCAGGAATGCGTGCACCATTCTGGCCATGTACTCGAGACCTGCCCAGCCAGGTAACATCACATCACCAGCCAGACATGGGACCTCTTGGCCACTGCAGCATAAAGGCCGTATTCTTTTCACACTTGATTATACACATCAGAGTACAGAAAGGAAGCAATGGTGCTCAGGTGGCACTTCCAGCAGGAATGGGGCAGTGCAGGGAGCAGGGTCTCCTGCATGGGAGCACATCTCCCTCCAGTGCCCACTCCCAGCAACAACAGCCTGTTGCTCCCGGCCAGCACTTGATCTCCTTCACCTGCCAGGTCACCCTCCTGGTCAGCATGAGTGACAACACTGCTCTCCAGGTGACAGCTTCCAAGTGACCCTTATTTCCCAATCCACATCCATAAAAAAAAAAAAAAAATCCACAGTGAATTTATCTCTCAGTGGCCTTTCTCCATCTCCCCAAAGCTCTGGTCTGTGACTGTAACTCTGCTGCTGGGCACTGCCCACTGTGAGGGTCCCAAGCTCTCAGGCTGAGCCTCAAGGGGCCAGGCCTTGGCACTGCCCCCTCAAACCCCTGCTTTGCACATATACAAATCTTGGGGTAAGGCCTTGCAGGCAGGACTGCTGCTCTGGAACAGAGATCTGGATATGCTGCCCTCAGAAAGGCCTCACAAAGAAGGGAACTTCCCCCCACCCTGACCTGTTCTCAGGGGTAAGTCCCAATCACTGAAAACATCTGTCCCTTATTTAAATGACAGAGCTGTAGGAAATTCCTCGCACTCTTCGGCTTGGGTCCAGACAGGCAGCCACATTCCACCAAAATCCATAGATGTGGCTTGGCTGCAAACAAACAGCCTCTCCTTCAGCTGAGCGTTGATCTGCCACAGCACGCAGGGATGTCCACGGGCACAGCTTCAGCTCATGGGCTACTAAAGGCAGCAGAAGACTTTGTGTTTCCAAAAGATCACATCTGCATTGCCTCTTGCAGCTTGTGGTCAGCCATGTACCTGAACTCACGTTCCCTCCAGTGACACACAAGCACATCATTGATGCAAACGTGAAAGCCCACACGCTTACAATGCATTTGTTTTACTGAACCTCCTAATTACTTTACATGCTCTCCTAGGGCTACAAAGAGAGACATAAACAGATTAACTAAATTAGGCCAATTAAAGGTTCCCTAATGGAATGAAATGTTTCAGGCAAGCTTGAAAGAGGAAATGGGCAGGGAGGAATGAAAGACAATGCAGTGTCAGGCAAACCAAGCATAGCAGGAAAAGACCACTTCAAAAAATAAGGTTCACACAACCCCTACAATTTCACCTCTTGTTTATCTTCAAGAGTATTCCAGTGAACACACTATTTATGGAGACAGCTCCTTTTAGTCCAAGCAAAAGAGAATCCTGGAAGGCCACGTGTCTGCTCTAGACATCACGCTTCCTCCCACCATCCACATGCCACAGCAACAGGAATACCACAGCTTTCTGCAGCATAGTTTGGCAGCAGCTTCTCAGATTGAGGGGTCACTGTCCCAGGAGATGAAAAGAGGTGGTAGATGGCACAGGGATCCCAAACTAGATCCAACAGCCAAGGCTGACCCAGTCAAGTTTTACAGAGAGGGGAAACGTGAGACTGCCCAGCACCAGCCTGCAGCCAAGACTGCCAGCACTGCCGAGCCAGGACAGGATCCCACCCTTGCTTCCCAGCAGCCACACATCAAACAAAGGCTCTTGCCAAGGGTGAGAGCCCAGTCACCACAAGCATGGGTCCTTACCTTCCTCTTCCCATGAAAGATGTCCTCAGGGAGGCTCGTGTGGATGAGGCTGTGCACTTCTGTAAGCTCTGTGATGTCCCCCAGGGGCAAGGGCGCATCCTCCGGGAGCGGGGACATGAGGGACTCGAGCTCGTGTGAGTCCAACGTGGCACTGGGAGAGGCCACCGCTTGCCTGCTCCGGTGGTAATATGTGTGGTTGCCAGCAGCCTGGGAATCCAGGCCTGGTAGGGCCTCCCTGAGGGAAAACAAGCAAGAGTTGACATCTCAGCTGGTCCTTGTGGAAGCAGCTAGGCCCAAGCCCTGCCCTGCCACTCCTGGGAATATTCTTTATCCACATCCCACTTTAACACCTTTCACTGCAGATATATCTCTGCACCACCTTGGTTAATGCCAAAGTTCAGACAAATCCCATGTGGGATGCAAAGCTCTCCCTGTGTCAGCAAACCTCAAGAGCAGGAGACACCATGAGTCCTGGCATGAGCACGTGCTCACCAACCCTGGCCCATGCGGAGGGTGTCACTCCTGTCACCTCTGCTTTACAGGTTAGAGATGCAACAAGACAGAAAAGTCCAGTGGCCACATTAGGATAAGACTTCAGAAGCTGCTTGTTCCTAGTAATGAGATCTGCTGTGAGCTCAAACCACTTCTGAACAACTAAGCTGTTTTCTGCTCATGGTCTTTCCAAATGCTTGTGGCTGCATTCAGACCTCTGGGATAGCAGGGGGCTTTGGGCTGCATCCAATCCTCCTTAAACCAGCCCGTCACTCACTGGGAAATTTTTAATCATTTTCCCAGCTGGAAGTTAACAAATTATTGCAAACCTCCTTAGTGCTGTGCAACCTCAGAAGCAAAATACTAACCACACTAACAGATACAGGTAATATACTGGTTCTTCCACTTTCTTGGGGCTTTTTCTTTCTCTAAAAAAAACCCCGACTAGTCTAAGAATGCAAATTGAAGAGAAACTACAGAGAAAATAACTCAGTGAAAAGACTCTAACAAATATGCTCCTTATCCATCCACAGATCCAAGTCCTGCACTAACCATGTCCTATGCTGCATGCCAAGCAGTCTGGCTGAACAGGGGATGCAGCTCACAGTGTTTTTGTCTCCTTCCACAGCAGCCTCCTTTACCTGAGGTGACACCCACCTGTGCTTGCTGTTGCGGAAGCTGGCGCACATGCAGAAGAGAATGCAGAGGAGTCCCAGGCACACACCCACAATGATCCCTGTCACAGAGTGGATATCCAAGACATCTAGGAGGGCAAGGAAGGACAGCCACATCATTTCAGCTGCTAGCAGGAAGAAGGTACAAAGTGTCTCACGTTTAAAGAGGCACCAGCTGTACTAAAACAAACAGGTTTAAATGACCCTTCTAACCCAACTGTTCTATGGTTCTGATTCTATACACATAAAACAGTATGATTCCTTGGCAGTGACAATTTAGAGCAACTTAAAGCAAACTGGCATCTATGCATATACATTAATGTCACACTACAGCAAGATGCAGGTTGCATGTGCCCTTCCAGGGGAACCAGGATGGGGAAGAGGTGAAGTTTGGCTGTGGGATGTGTTCTGAAGCTGCACCTCTGAGGGCTCTGGTGTGATCCTCTGTACTGCCCTGCAGAGAATCCTATCTCGCATCCTAAACAGTGACACCAAGCAATTGCTTGGCAAACAGAAATGTCACTGCTGACAAATCACAGTCTCCAGCAATGCAATTCCTTTCCTGCCCTGGGGTAAGGGTGGAATTCTTACCAGACAGCTTCTCCCGGAGGGTGTGCACATCCTTAACGTTGGAATAGGGACCAGATCCCACCACTGTCTTTGCTCCCATCTTGAAGAAGTACCTGGTATCACTTTCCAGGCCATGCACTTCAGTGCTGAAGATGTTTCCTGACCAAAAGCAAACCAAAAGAGGTTTAAAATGTGCTGTTTCAAGAGTATTCAGATGCTGCAGCAAAGCAGCTGTGGAACTGCTGGATCCTCAGAAGTGAGGGATTTCATGACATTTTTGTGCATTTCACACACCTCTTCAGTAATAATGAACTTGCTGCTTACAGATCTGACAATATGGACTGCTCATGATGCTGCTGGCACATGTTTTTCTAGGAATTACTGGCTGCCAGCCTGTATCTGTGGGATATTTCCGGGATGATAATGGCTATTTCAGCCCCAGACACGTATGATATCACATCTCTCAGTAGCCATGTCCCTGGACTCTCTGCTATGACCAGGTCCAGGTCCACATGCTTCAAGAAAACTGGCAGGATGAACTCTTGAATATTTGTCTGTGCTCAAAGTGAGGCAGAAATCGGGGCAGCAGGACTGAGCAACCAGGGCTTCAGAGGCAGGGGAGGAGACAGAAGGACTCTGGGGTGTTACAGTACTTGGAAGAGGCTCACCTTCTCGTGTCAGCAAGGTCCACATGTCATCTGGCTGCGTGTTGTTGGCATTGTACAGGATGAGATACTCCACAATGATGCCATTGGGCTCTGCAGGTGGGCACCAGTGCACCTGGACAGCGTAGGGGTTGAGAGGGTGCAGCCGCAGGTCAGACGGAGGAGTGGAGGGGCCTGGCAGAGACAAATAAAGACCTAGCCTGAACAGCAGGAAGAGAAGCAGAGCATTTGCCCCCAGAGGACCTCTCAGCATGTACTCAAGGCCCTCAGAGCTTAGAGGGAATCTAAGATCACATCTCTCAGAGACACATTAGGAGGGATCTGACAGAGACTCAAGGAAAGCCATGAGAAATGGGGATTTGGTTCCCATAAACACTCACGGTCGGGCAGGGTGAAGCGCTCCACCACACTGCCAAAGGGCCCATCGATGCCAACACCATTGGACTGCACAGCAAACTCATACCTGGTGTAGGGCTTCAGCCCACTAATGAGAATGTCTTCATCTGAGCTGGAGAGAGAGGACACAGCACAAGGCCATGAACACCTGAGGGTTCTCCCATGTCACCTTGACACCTCACTAGGAACACTCTAAGAGATCATCCTAACTCTGACAGTATTTGATTTTCCACCTAAAGCTCCTGCAGCCATGTGAATGCAAGAGCACTCAGCTCCCAAGGACAGAGTAAAGCAGTTCCCAGTCTCCAACACCATTTCTGATGAACTTGCAGGGAAAACTTGAAAACAGCCTGGTTAGAGGCTAAAAAAGGGCACAAGTATTCAGATGTAAAACACATCCCCAAATTATTAAAACGGCTTAAATTCTAGCAATTTATAGACTAAACTTGTAAGGACCATCTCACAAATCATGAATGCATAATTGTACTCGGTTGTTAACAAGTGTGTAAGGTCCACCCACAGCAAAAAATACACAGAGACCAGTAAATGATTTCTTGGTATTCAAGTCAAGGTAAGTCCCACTGCCACATCTCATGAGGCAGTTCTGAATATTATCTGTGACCATGGCAGATATTCCAAATATATGAAACATCCATGATTTTGCTAAGTTCTGGAAATTCCATGCAGCTTCCTCCTGCCCCATGTCCATTCCTGACATGAACAACACATGGCAGATGAACCCTTGGCACCCCTCTTTACCTGGTGTAGTATGTCACAAGAGAGGCGTTTTTCAGGCCCCAGGGGCTGAAGCGCACGGTGTAGTTGACAATTTTGACTGTTGTGAAGTCAGGTTTCTTCCAGCGGAGCCATATGGAAGTTGAGCTGTTGGACTCTGCATAGACTTGGACTGGAGGCAGTGGAGGCCCCTTCTGCACAGGGGGATCTACAGTGCAGTGCAAAAAGAGATGTGGAGATGTACATGACAGTAGTGCCACTCACATCCAGTAGAAGAACAACCCTAATGAGAAGGGGGATATTTTGCTCCTTTCTCTCCTTCCAAATTCCTCCAATGCATTTTGCAATGACTGTCAAAGGAAGTGCCCTTATGTTATGATTTTTCCTATTTTGGTATTGTCCTTTTTGAAGTTCATCTTCTGTAATCCCTCTTATCCCTCCTCTGAAGCCACGTGCCAAGCAGAAGAGAAAGACAAAAATTGAAGAACATTTCTCACCTACTGCTGTTGCAGGTGCCTTTTCTGTTTTGCCCTTCCAAACTGCTGCGTAACCATCTTCATGCTTATTGAATGCCACCAGCTTCACCTCATACAGTTTTCCAGGAGCTGAAAAAATCAATCAGGGTTTGCCTTGGGTTATTTTTGTCACCAGCCTTCTCCAGTCAGGCATGTTTTCTTTGATCCCACCAGATTTTCTCACCATCCAAGAAAGTAGCTTGAACATAATAAATCCATTTTTGTTACCTTATACCTAAATAAATATCACCTAATATCTAAATTACAGCAGGAAGCCCCCCTTCCACTTACAAACATTATCTCACACAAACACTGTCTCACAGCTGGTGTATGTTATCCGCACAGCTGCTCTTCAGCTCTCCCCTTGCTTTTGACAGAAATTATCGGCAGGAAATGGACTTGCCCCAGCCCTCAAAGGTTGACCAGTGTCCTGGCCCGTAGCACATCTACTCAGGATCTCTAGATCTTCCTCCCTTGCAAACTTACAAAGAAACCTACACATGCTGACTCCTCTCTCCACCTTGGAAGTGGCTGTAGAGCTGTGTTTATTCCTGAGGACTGAGGACATTCTCTCCTCCCCCAAAATGCACCTCTCGTTTATGAAATCCTTTCTGATTTATTCACTGCTGTGAGGATCTTCCTTCCAGCAAGTCCTCAAACGCCCTGTTAAGTCACTGGCAGCCTTTATTGTACAGCGTCTATTTTGCCTCCACAGTAGAGCTTCCCAATTTGCAATCAGAAAAGCAACAGTGCACAGAAAACCTACACCAAAAACATAAGGGTCCTCATTGCACACTTTTCCCATCAGAGAGCTTTGCACTGTGAGGAATCTCAAACTGAGCTGCAGGATAGGGCACTCTGTCTCCAAGCAGTGCTGCCTGGTCCAAAATCCACTTCCATCTTTCCTCCAGCCTTTCATCAGCTGAAATACTCCTCTGCTGTGGCACCCGAGAGGTTTATTAATGGAGATGTTTAATCAAAGAAACAACTTGGGAGATATAAAGTTCTCAAAGAAGACACTCCCTGAGCCAGTCCCTTCAGGAGCTCAGCCAGAGCAGCCCACACTGCCTTTTGTTGCCTTGGCTGCAGCACATTGATGAAGTTTGTTAATTTGGGACATGCCTCTTCATTCTCTGCCCTCACGGATCACTGCTCTCTTTGCCAGACAACGTAAGCAGAATGAAACCTTTCTTATTGATGCCAATTTTATTATTACTGCCCTGATTACACTCCCAGAGGCTGATGGTACCAATTACCAAAGGCTTTCTCTGCTCCACAACACATGCTTGCACTCAGAATATAAAAACAGTTCAGCCACGTTTTTCTCCCCCAAAGAATCCCAAAAGCAAACAGAGTTTTGTCTGCCTCCAAGACAGCCTGATCTGCACTTCCACACTCTCCAGCCACAGAAAAATGTTTTGAAACCACACAAGGGGGATAAGACCAAAGGGCACTCAACCTCCAAAGGGCTGGGACCACAGGCTCAGTGGAACAAAGAACCCCCAGCTCATCTCTTGCCAGGACCACCCTTTCCTTCTGCCTGAGCTATGGGCTGGGCTTCACTGAGACACAAGCACATCGTGGATGGTGTGATCCAAATCAATGAGGAAAAAGCTCACAGATGTGATGCAGCTGTGGGCAGCTCCTATTGGAGAACGGAGTGAAGGAAAGGACAAGTCCTCCGTCTCCATCCCTGAGCAGGATCAATACAGCAGCTGCTTACATATGACGCCAGAGGAGCTCGACTACAAGATCAAGCACCTCACATCCTGAAAATAGGGGTATTTTGGGATTTCTCAGTCAGAGGATTGGCTTCAATTTTTATACACAGGCCCAGATGTTCAAGCCCTTAGAACAGGCAGACATAAAACTCTATCAAGCTGTCAAGAAGCTGGTAGGCAGCATGGAAACAGATGTATTTCACTGCATTCCATCGTACATTAAATATAAGCAGAATAATCTAGACCAGATCATTTCATATCACTAATCTGGATGGCTGCATAATATATCCAATATGCTAAATATGTTGTTTCACTCAGCATTTCAAGGTGTTCATATTGGCCAGGTGCCATAAGCCATACTTTCCTTTGAGTGGGAAAACACCCTGACTTCCAGAGAGTTACTTCCAGAGGAATGCAATCTTCCTTTGTGGGAACCCCCTGTTAAGAAGGGACACAAAAGGTAAATGTACCCCTGTCCTGCCCTTTCCATAAGCCCTGTTCCAGTTCCATAGTTTGCCTACAATCCCCATGAATCCCTGCTTCTCAGCCCACCCCCACCTACCCTCCTGTTATCTGGCCCCACCTTGGTATGTGGCCTGCCCAGACCACCCCACATACTTAACCCTTATCACTGGCCAGAGGCCTTGGTCTTTGCCTCGGGAACAGCATGCGTGTGGGGCTGGAATAAACTTCTCTAAAAACCCATGCAAAGACCCTTCCTCGCTCCTTTCCACCAACGCAGCCGGCTTCCGGAAGGTTGTGGACCAGAGGAAAACCACCCTGGCCTACAACATTCCTTCATGGGAATGTGGAAGACAGGATCAGATCCCTGCCATTTATTTTTCACATAAATTATGGCCCTGGCAGTTGCACATCAGTACAGAGAGTAAATGCTAGAACATCGATGGAAGTCACTAAGAATTTCTCAGGGAAAAGCCCTCCCGGTGATTTTGGAAAGAAGGAAAAGCTTCCTTTTGATTTTGTGGACTCATGAAATTGCTGGATTTCCTGTGTGCCCTCAACCAGCTGCCCACCTCTCTCACAGGACAGCAGCACACACCTCTCATATAAGACAAGGTACCATTAGTGATACCATTCTAAGGAGACACGGTTTGTTCCAGAGATTAGCACGAGATGGGAGAAGTCTTTTATTTCAAGCCACACCTCAAACCAAGACAAGGCAAGGGGCAGAGCATTGGCTTCAGTGACACTATGGAGCTGTGGAGCCAAGGGATGTGTAGTGACCACTCTGGACCTCGTCTGTCCTGCCATGGAACGTACCACATCTGAGCTCAGCCTGTTATTCCCAGTGCCCAAACTTGGATTTCCAATTTCAAACACCAGAACAGGCTTCCTAGAGATGTGGTCAATGTCCCAAGCTTGTCAGTGTTTAAAAGAGATTTGGACAGAATTTGCTTTAGTTTTTGGTCAGCACTGAGGTACCCATGCAGTTGGACTCAATGACCGTTGTAGGTAATCCCAAGAGACAGTGTTGGGTATTTGTTTTTACAGAGGGATCTTAGGAGAGGTTTCCAGTGTTGTGCTTTCCAGGCAGACATCCATGAGCTGCCAAATCCCCCCAGCTAATTCCTCATCAGCCCAGATCACATTAGGGCTGCCAGCCCTTCCTGAGAACACTACCTGCTCTGCCTACAAGCTGCAGCCCTAAGTACCTGCACAGTGTAGTTCTGCGCCGTAAAACTAAACCCTTCTAAATCCCAATCACTCCTCCTTGTTTCATGTGCAGACTCCCTGCCTTCCTCAGCACAGCCAGATTCCTGACCCTTCCTTTACCGTACGCGTGCAGGAGCACATCATTCAACAGCACAGGGGAGCAGAGGGAACACCCTGGGCTGGGAGAAACCTGAGACTGCACTCCTGACACAGCAATAGCCAATACACAGCCGCCAAATCATACGGAAACCATTAGGGCTTGACGGATGCCCAAATTCAAGGAAGTAATTACAGAAGAACAAGCAGCCCTCTCAGCATCATCATGCCAGAGCATTTGGAACCAATTCAGCCCATTCCGAGCCCCTTCACCGACTAACTTGCCAGTGGTTGGAGCAGCGTGTGATGATGTTCACATGTGGTTTCCTCTGCGCAATAATTACAGACCTAAATTCTTCAGAGAAACTCATCACTGTTAACACTCTCAGTGGCAAGATGGCTGAGACAGAGCTGGGAACCCACTTAGAGATGGCACAAACAGTCCTTCCAGGTGCTGCAGCCTGGCCTTTACACTGTGCATAATATATATGCTACAAGTGTAAGATGAACCACCATGACACATATGCGCCCTACAGTCCCCACTCACTGGGCAGTAACAGGGATGAAGCATAAAGTGGGGGATGGAAGAACTCTAGGAAGCAGAAATCCTTTTTCAAGGATGCATCTGCCATGACTTTCTTCTCTCTCCATCCTGTATCAATGGGCAAATCAATTAATATAATCACATGTTAGGAACATAATCCCTTGAGGGAAATGCAAAGCACAGTGAGCCAGGTCTCACTGCTGTTCAGATGTTCTCCAGAGTCAAGGACACTCACTCTTACACCCCTTTTCCCTTAGTGGGAGGTAGAGGAGAATAGTGGGCTACAATTAGTATGCTGTGAATTATCCCATCTCTGTGTTTTAATACAGAGAGATTTCAAACACCATGCAATTACGGAGCTCCTTAGAAACAGACAGAGAAGGAGAGATCATTGTCCTGACCAGAGATTTCAATCTAGGCACTCTTTACAGTGACACAATAAAAACACTAATTAATTAAGAACCACTTGTTAGCATATACTAAGTATATTGGTAACCTTTGGTAAAAATCCCTGCTAAATTTGCATCAGAAATTTCTGTGCTTTAGATACTGCTCAAAACAAGCCTCAAGAGCCCCACTCCAGAAAGGATTTTGGATGCTCTTAAAAAACCTCAGATGGTCCTGGCCCTATGTATCTCCAGCCAAGCAAACAACTGAGCCTCTTGGGAGCATCCTGGGATGCTACAAAGTGCAAGAGACAGGCCCTGGGTTTCCACACCAAATGCTAAGAAGATGCAGCCAGCTAACCTAGTCGAGTCAGCTCATACTGCTTCACTTTCTTCTTTAGTTTTATGGGCCCTACGTCCCAGCTCTCATCTTCAGCACCATCCAAAGGGCTCTCATCACTGGACTCCTCCGGGCCCACCTCTCTGTAGTAGAGCTTGTATCCAGATATCTGGGCATGGTTGGCTGGAGGCTGCCACGTTATCAAGAGAGACTCCATCTTCGCTCGGACTTTTAATTCTGTCGGGGCAAATGGAACTGGAAGAAGAAGATGAGAAAAACATTCAGCCACATGTCTCCATTTCCCTGGTCTACTGAATCCTCCCTGTCCTCAGTAGCGGGGAAAGAATGTGAGGAAAAGGCTGTCCTGAGTGGGATATCTCCACTCCCTGACAGTGGAGAGTGGGACACTCTGACTTTCCCAGCTGGGTGATACAGGGAACAATGTCACAAAGCCACTATGGGAGTTTCTCAACGTATTCCGAGATACCACCATCTTTAACCACTGCTAGAGTCTGACATGGGCTTGGCTCTGTTTGGAAGAATTGTCTATTCATTCCCAAATGTCACAATATTGGGATCTGGAGTTCTGTTTGTTTCTTTGTTTGCTTTTTTCTTAATAGAACTTTCACAGTGGCACATGGAGGGTGCAAAGCCCCACTGCCCAGGCAAGCAGTGAGATGTACAGGGGCTGCTGAGCAGCAAGCTAGAGGTGAGCACTTTGGTCTGACAAAAACCAATGGTTGTAATTCCAAAAGGAAAGCAAGAATCTCTGAAAATGCCTTAAGCTCCCCACACCCTGCCCCAAATCCCAGGCATTCCCCAGCCTCCTACCATGTGTCTGGTTGTCCCTGTCAGGAGTCCGATGCTGGGTCCACTCGGAAGGGGCTCCATATCCCACACTGGTGCTGGCTGCGATCCGAACTTTGTACACTTTGTTGGGATGGAGCGAGTAGAGGGTGATCTGGGTCTCATTTCCACCCACTTCAATGGAGGTGACCTGATCTGCTGGAACCAAGGGGACACCACTGAAAACAGGGATTACCCAGCCAAAAGGAAGTACAGCTGAGCAGCTATAAGCCTTTTTACTCCCTCGTGGTCTGCACACTCTGGGCTGGATTGGCTTTGCCCAGAGCAGTCTTATGCCACCAGGAAAACCAGAACTAAAGACTGGGCAGAGCTGATATTCTGACTGACAACTCCCTTCCCACATTCCAAACCGCAGGTTGCCTTTAGCACCACAGAGCCTGCCCGGAAGGAACTGTCAGAAACCTCACTCTGATGATGTGATGGTGGAACATGAGCACAGCTAATGGGAACTGATGGCATGTTCCAGTGCTTCTCACTGCTGTATTTAAACCCTCACCTTATTGTGAACCAGAACTGTCCGGCAGCCCTTTCTGCAAAATTCACACCCTCATCCATGCCAGACAGAGGTTTTACTGCTCCCTCTTCAGCCCACCCAAGTTCATAAGGGAGGTAACAGGAAATTTAAACTGAAAATAGCCTGGGATTTTCACCATATCAACTAACTGGCTTTGCTGAAGATTCATGTGGCCTGTTTAAGAGTATGCAGAGGTCTTGATTTCAGCTTCCCTTGGCATTAACTCAGCCAGGAGCGCTGTCCCTGCTACGTAACAGTATATTGCTGAGTGTGATCACTGGATTGCAAGTGTTTCCAAGGTTTTATGATGCCACTGAGCCATATGCAGGCTCAAGGTACAAGAACCAGAGCCAGGAGTCACAGCACAGACTTCTAATCCAGCTCAAATACATGGGAACACGTCCAGCACCTCATCACACTCGCATCCCTCTCTCAGGAAGAATCATGACCCTGGGAAGTGAGAAGCTGCAGAGCTTTGACAGTTTTAAGAGCAAATACCCAGAAGGATTTGCAAAGCAAGCACATGTGGAATTGGAACAGCCACATCCAGCAGAGGTAAATGTTACCATCCCTGCTGAACCCTGCTTGGTGAGTCTGACAACGTAAATAAAATTGGATAAAACTCAGCAACAGAGCAACACAACCTGGCCAGGATATTTGGTTTTTTTCCACAAGGACCACTTTGATTAGACTCCATTTTAAGAAAATTGAAAGCAATTATCCCTCTTCCCCAAGCAGCATAAAGCTCTTTCCCCAAAACACACACAATGCAAATGGCAGTGACGGGCAGCTTATGCAGACTTTCCTGGGACAGCACCAACATGGGTCAGGCCATTCTCCTGGGGACACAGCTCCTCCACAACCACAGGAAAAGAGGTGGTGTGAAGTAGCACTGCCATGACCACCAGACAGAGCCAGGATACAGAAAGGGTTCTCCTCCCTTGAGTAGAAGGGGTCCTCTATTTTCAGCTTTGCACCACCTCCCCTCCACATTACAGGCTGTTAACACCACTGGAGCAGAGGACACAACTCCCCATTAGTGTTTCCCTCACCTTCCTTAAGGGTGCAGTAGTCGATCTTGTACTTGGTTATCTTGCCATTACTCAGCTCAGGAGGAGGAGGCAGCCATGTCACACGGATGTCACCAGGAGTCATGCTCGACAGGGACAGCTGAGGGGCTGCACTGGGAACTGGGTAAACAACCAAGAGAAGTCAGCAAAGACTAGAGCAAGACCTCAACACACATCTGCCAGCTCTCTGAGTTGGTTGGAGGCCACTACCTTGGCTCTGCCACAGCTACTGCTGACTTGGTGCCCTGGGGGAACCAACACCCCACAGCCCTTCAGGGGTGTCTGGGGAGGGGAGATGCTGGACTGCTCCACTTCCAGGCTGACCAGAGCCTGCTGGCCCCAGCCACACTTCTCCAAGGAACCCCTGCCTAGGGCAAACTCGGAAAGGTGGCACACAACAGCTCTCAGCCTGTGCTGTACTGTGGTGCACAAAGGAGACATGAAAGCAAATGGCTCACAGATCCAAACTGCAGCCTGGGAATTCTCATTCCCTTGAGAACCATAGCTCTGGGCTGCAGGCAGCTTTCATGCTTTCAACTCAGTCCTTCAGGCTTCAGACACACACATGGGATCAAGCAGGTCACTATGTCAGGAGCATTAAAAGCACATAATGCACACGAGGTCTGCCAAAACCATCTCTGCTTGCCTCTGTCCTGAAGCCTGTCGAAAGCTGTGCATGGCCTCCCGTTGGGCAGCTGTGCTTCTGGCACTCTGCCTTTACTGCTCACAAAATGCTATGTGATAAATGGTAAAATCAACACAAACTACTGGCTCTTAAGGGATCGGACCTCAAGGCAGCTCCCACCCCTACAAATTGCAATAGATGTTTCTTCTGAGTTGAAATCCAGTCTGGCCCAGAGTCAAACCTGGAGCAATATCACATGGGTTAGGTGAAAGCCCTTAGGAGCTGACTGCAATTCCCAGAAGATTTTCACGGGCCCCACCATCAGCCAGGTTATTTTCATACCCTTGATCACCCAAGCTGATGATGAGACCAAGGTGCAGATTTAGGTTTCTAGGAGCTGCTACTACTCTCCATAGCACATTCAGTGCTCACCATGAACCAGGCTAAGAACATTTTTCAGGCACCAGTACCCATCTAATTCAACGTACCGTCCTCTAAGGTTTGGACAACGATGGAAGAGGATGTCCGGCTGGCTCCGAGCTGGGAATATGCAACCACGTAGAAGACATAGTTGGTGTTAGGTTCCAGGTCTTTGACTTGCAGCTCAGTGGTGTCATTATTGACAGCAAACTGGTATTCCACATTATCTGTTCCTAGAGCCAAGGAAACACTGATCAGCAGGTCAGTGAACTGCCAAGACACTCCTCAAAAAATCACTTAATTCACAAGGTCCACAGACAAAATCCACTTTAAAAATCACTATGTCTTCTCCAATTTCCCCAGCACCTGCACAGCCTCATCTCTTATATGAGTTCTCTGGGCAGAAACTCCAATGGCTCAACGTTAATGTCTCCATTTTGACTCAACTCCTTAATCCATGCTGAAGCAGCTGCAGTTACCAGCTTAATTTTCAGAGGAGCTCTGGCAACAGTTCAGCAGGAGCATTGGCTTGCTGGCTGTTTGGGAAGACAGACCCCAAGAGAGCCAAGTGCCTCACTGCAGATTCTGGGTGTGGATGATTTAGTGATTCCCCCTGTACACAATGCAGCTGGTCAATACCACTGTTAGCAATCACACCCTACACATACAAAATCAATATGTATAAAATCAGCAGTGCCTGGTCCCAGAGAATCCAGACAACTCAGCTATGTGGACACACTACTGCCAATCAGCAAGTTAGACTACGCTAGCTAATCCACAGGCACTGTCACCAGTTGATGCTGACTCCTGAAAATTCCTTTATCTGCAATGAAAAGGGAATTGCCTCACACTTGTCACTAGCTGGGAAAGAAGATCAACCTGTGCCTTGTACCTTTGACACAGCTGTGCTGCTCAGGAAGGTGACACCTACCCACAGCCCGCTGGTAGTGCAAGGAGAAGCCAATGATCTGCTCGCTGTTGTACTCTGGCCGCTCCCAGGACACGAGGACGGTGGTGCTGGAGAGGGACACAGCTGACACCTTCTTGGGAGCGCTGGGCAAACCCTCCCGCACGATCACTGAGAGCTTGGCGGTGGCACAGGCCATGCCCAGGCTGTTCTCAGCCACGCACTGGTAGTAGCCAGCATCCTCCAGGCCGATCTGGTTGATGACGAGGCTGCCGCTGCTCTGCACCTTCACGCGCCCGTTGGAGAGGATGGGCTCCCCGTTCTTCAGCCAGTGGATGGTGGGGGCTGGCTCTCCCTCCGCCTTGCACACAAACCTGGCCGTGCTGGCTCGGGTGCGGGAGATGGTTTCAGGAGCTTGGGAGATGCTGGGAGTAGCTGAGAGGAGAGAGGACAAATTAATGTGGGAAGGAGGAGGAAAAGATAGCAAAGCAAATCCCTTCTCCTCCCCACTCAGTGCTATGTTTTATTCAGTAGCAGCTTTGCTTACACGATAGGATTTGCCAGGCAGACTCTAGAGGCTTAATTTAGACTCTGTCCAAAAGGAAAAATAAATTCTGTATCAATCTTGTGCTGCGTTCCCTGATCCTAGGCTGTTCTCCCTGCTGGCTTCCACGATACTGAAAGTTAATTGCTGATAGAGATTTCCAAGGGGGAACCCTGGAGAACAAGAATAAGGCATAAAACGGTTCAGTAAATATCAGGAACTAAACTCCAAATTAAAGAGGTGACACTCCCACTGAGAGCTATCCCAACCCGGGCCTCCTGGCTCTAACCTGGCTCCCATCTTACCCAGCACAGGCTGCAAAGGCCACAAACCCTTGGGGATCTCCTGGATGTTGGTCTACGCAATCCACAGCAACCTGGTCAGCATTTCTACCAGAGAATTTGCCTGCTCTCCACTCACCGAGGACACGGAGCTCAGCTGCGGCGGTAACGAACTGCCTGGTTTGGGGTTTGTTGGCTCGGCAGACGTACACCCCGGAGTGATGGGGCTGGCTGGAAGGAATGAGGAGATTTGTCCGGCCCAGCACAATCACATCTGTGGAAATGGACTTTCCATCTGTAGGAAGAAATGTGCACAAATGTGGGAGGGAGCCCTAGGCTGCCCTTTATGAGGCCTTGTAAACAATGCCAGGATCACATCTGGGGAGTGGAGAGAACCCCAGATACCAAATTCCAGCCCAGAGAAGGATTCCTGCTGGGATATTCCTCAGTGCTTGACAGCCAGCTCAAGCCAACATTGGCTCAAGGCTTAGTTTAGCCTGTAATAATCCAAAAAGTTCTGGTTTGGATCAAAACAGTCTCTGATGCCTAGGGTGTGCCTGCAATGAGAGCCCTAGGAATAGCACATTCGGGGAAAGCTGTGCTAACACAGAGTTTGGAAAAGCTTCTCGATCAGCCTGCTGACCCCCACCACGAACACACACACCTCCTCCCCTCACCCGTTCATGCAATGTCAGCAAGACTGTCGAATCACTGGCAACTCAGGGGTTCCTCCTCCTCTGTGTCCTAGACATGAACCCAAATTTACTGAGCTTCCTGATTCACTCCTTGTTCACAGACTGGTTGTGAGGTGTCAGAAAGACACCTGGTTCTCCCTGGGACTCTGGTGTTTATGTCAGAGACATGGACCATGAGCTGCCTTCTTCCCATTCTCTAGGCTGGGTGCTCAGCACTTCTGAGTAGGGAAGGAGGAAAGGACAGCTCCATATCACTGGCCAGAAACCAAGATGTCCTTCTACAATTTCAAGTAGCCCCGGGCTCCTCAGCATCACTGACAGGGCAGAGGCTGGTGCTGGGCACTGCATATTCTCAGCATCACTGAGATGAGAAACTTGGGCATCGGTACCTCTGAATGAGTGTGGGAGACAAAGCCAAGAGCTGGGGACAAGCTGAGGAAAGGCTTGGATGGGAGGTCTGGCACAAGTTTGCAGACTGGAAGAACCAGCCAATTTGTGCAGTACCAGTTGACCACCAGACCTTGTTCCGCCCCACCCACAGAAGCACCACCTCAGCACTGCCTGCCTTTACCTCTCCCGCTTCAGCTGAGCCTGTATCTCACACAGGACAAACTCCCCCACCTCCACTGCGAGCAGCTGCTCTGTCTTAGCACCATCAGCAGGGAATGTGGCTCAGAGCAGATACTCTGCCCCTTCCCTGCATTTTGGGGGTCTTCAGATGGCCTCACAGTTCACTGGCTGCACACTCAGAGCAGACAATCTGCACACCCTGATTGCACTGGAGCAGGTTGGTTGGAAAACTGACTCCAGATGGTAGCAATTAGCTGACACCACCAAGGCTGGCAAGAGCCAAACTGGCAACCTGGAGGCACATCCTTGGTGCTCCCCACATGACTGATGGTACAGTAACCCAGCCTGCTCCTTAATGAAGGCTTGGAAAGAAACTTCTGTAACTCAGAACGACCTGCACTGTTAGTCCATCTTTTTAAACTGAGGACTCCATATAAGGAAGGAGATTGGGACCAAGCAAACGCTTGAAAATAAAACACAGAAAGAACTGGTTCACCAATCCTTCCCCCCTCCACCCTTGTCTTCCTTCCTTACAAAAAACTTTCATAATGATAATTAGCTCTAATAATATCTACTTTACCATGGGCATCAGCAGTTTTCAGGAAAGCAGTAAGTGATCTAGCACGGGAATGCTGTGCATTTGTAATTGTGAAGTGCACGGGATAAACTAGAAACATTTCTGTCATAACATTTAATCCTTGCTCATTTGATTTCCAAAGTGATATCCTCTGAGGTTTTTTTTGTCCTTTTTTGTGGGGAAGAGGAAATATTTTTATATGCTAAAATCACTGCCTGTGGACAAATCTGGGCTGAAAACCAACCACAATAAATGGTTACAGGGGAGAGGAGTCTTAAATCATGACCTGGATTTATGAAAATTACTGAGAGCCTTTTCAGGAGGAGAATCAACCTCTGAGCTGAGAATGTCTTCAGTCAGAGCCTCTGAAAACATCTGATGGATGTGACTTTCCGTGAAGTGACACTGGTATCCAACTCTTGACTTTGGCGATCAGCCCTGGGTAACATCTGCCAGCCCAGCTCATTCATACATCTCTGACGAGTCCTAAGCAGCTCCTCGATCCTCCCATTGAACAAAAACCTCCCAGTAACAGTCCCAGTCACTCCAAGGATTAATAGATCTTATCAAGTTTTATAATCCTGCAAGATAATACAAGCTATTTCTCCAGTGCAATGGCAGATCCCACAGAATCCCCAGTAACCTTGGAGTCCGGGGAGGAGTGACACCTGACCCCATCTCATGACCTTTACTGCTCCAGTTCACACAAGAAAGACTAATTTAGATCAAAAGGCATCCAGGCACAGGCCAAACAACTATAAATTGAACTGTGTGCTTTGTAACGTTCAAGATTTAATTAATTATTCCACTTTAGCAAGGACACCCCACACTGTGACACCACTTGAGTCATTAGGTATTGACATTATGAGCACCCTTCCTGTCCCAGATTTTTCCACTTTTAATAGATTTTTAGAATGTAGTATCCACGGGTTCCTATGGACAACAAAAATTTAGTCCTGCCCCTCATACTCACCTTGTCGTATCCAGGAGACAAAGGGGGTGGGATCAGCAGCTGCCATGCATTCCATCACCACGCTCTCCCCAGCCACCACGGTGGTGTTCTCCGGAGCAGCGACAATGGTGACATCTCCTCCTGCTGGCTGGGAACCTAATGTCAAAAATTAAAAGAGAAGTCTGTCCTTCAAAGGTCATAGAAAAAAAGAACATGTAGAGAGCCCTGGTTCCCCAGCTGCACTTTCCTGGGCAGTCTCATGTGTGGAAATGGCTTGTGCCTGGTTGGAGGAGAAAAACAGGTCTTGCTTATGTGACTACAGTATTTTTACTAAGGAAATTAATCATCTGCCCTGCAGATTTACTCTAATCATGCCAGCCCTAGTAAAAATTAATATCAGCATTTTCACACAGAAAATAAATAGAGTTTGAACCCAGCACCTTCATGAACTTTTGCTACATGGATGTTTGTTCATTAGATGAAACAAGACACCGCTGTCCTCAAACAGAGGAACACCAACACTCACCCTTTACCAAGGCACTGGAGCAGCTCAGAAAAAATCCAGTCACTTGGCTAAAGAAATTCTAACAGCCAGATGCTGGACTGTAAACTGCAACACAGAGAGGTCATGGCTGCATGCTGGCCTTCACCTGAAGGCACAAAGACTGATCAGTCATTGCACATCTGGAGGAGGCAATGCTGTGTAGCTTGTATGTGCAAAGACCAAGAGCCAACACTTAAGCAAGGTTTACAGGAAGGTCTCCAGGCTGCATTGCACAATGCCTTGAGAATGGGATGGGGATATTGTGCTTGAAATGAACCTTCTGCCTGTGTCTGCCCACTGCTGAGCAGAGGTTAAGGGAAGGTTAAGGAAATGCCTTTGCAGCAGCCAAATTTCTGTTGTCAGATGAAAACAACCACAGCACTCTTGAGCAGACCAGACTGTTCATGACCCTCACCAGTTCCTCCAGCTCTCTCAAATACTTCTAACTCTGGGGGACACTTTTGTTGTTGTCCTCATGAACACAGAAATAACTGTAGAGGAGTCACGTAGTACCAGTAACACTTCGGCCTGCAATGAAAGTTCTTGGCAGCAGGTCTCAAACAAATAAAAGCAGAACCTTTCTGAACTCAGTGTATCAAGATGCTGCAGAGCTCAAAACTCAAGAGATTCAGACAAGCTCGTAAAGGACACATTTATGAGGACTGTTAAAATATGGTCTCATTACAGCCCCCAGCCCAAAATGTTCCTGACTGGGATACTTTGACTGGGACCCCGACTGTCAGATGTTGAGGGAGATGTCCAACGAAAGCACCATGTCCTCCCTGCCCAGTTTTTTCACATGCTGTCCTCCAGCACCTGCTCTGGTCACTTCTGAAGACCCTCACTGGCTATTCATGCAGCATCCAAACAACTCACTCGTATCTGAATTCCTTGGGGATATAAACCAGAGGAGCTTCAGCCTCACAGGCAGAGCTGCCTGCATGGCAGGAAGCCACAAAGGGCTGCACTGAATGTGCTGTGCTCAGCCCAGCCCCAGACTCGGTGCCAGTCAGTCTAAGCAGGGCAGTCTTGCCAAAGAGTTCATTCCACACTGAAATGTTCTCGCAGTCCATACGTGCGTGAAAGGGATTTCCATCTCTAGTATTACGTGAGCACAGTCAAAAGGAGCCACCAGAATCCCCGAGGCACCAAGAGAAGCTGGGAGCGAGCAGGAGCCAGTGCTTGTCCAGCAGATGGAAGCAGAGACCGAGGAGCAGTGCCTGACCTGGGGCAGTGGCCAGACCATGCTGACCTGCAACCCCAGCAAGAGGAGCTGCCCTGGGGCAGGGAAGAGCCAGGCCAGCTGTCCTCCTTCCAGTGGAACGAGGACCCTACACAGAGGCATGGACAGGCAAACCCAGTCTCCCTCTGGGCTGGCCAGGGCTGTGCTCTGTCACGTCCCCTGCTGCTCCCATCGTCCACATCCACGGACACCTTCAGCCTCACAGACATGCCTGGCTGCAGAAGGACAACTTGGGGGACAGCAAATGGACAGGAAGAAAGCATGGCATATATGAATTCTGAGAACTCACTGACAAACAGGTCAAAATCCTGGTCACTCTGAACTACCAAGACAGAAAATGGGCTTAATGCAAAAACTGGCATGAGAGCTTCCACACCAGGCACGTAAGCTCAAGGATCAGAGAAACTCAAGGCTCTCTGAAACAGCAGCTTTCAACTCCAACTCCAGTTCAACAAAGCACTAAAATCCACAAGTAATCATTAGTCCTGCACAAGAACTGAGCACAGGGACTCCAATGAGGCCCAGCTTGATGGGTGAGGCTGCTCTGCAAATTGTTAATGCGAGGCCTCTATGCTGTATGGCGCAGAGGCAACGTCAGAGGAAGAAAAGGGAGCTTTCCAGCCACGATTTGGAAGGAAACACATGAAAAAGCATCAGAAACAGAGGAAAAGGGTTTTAGAGCAGCCACTGCAGGAAAGGCCACAGTGCTGGAAAGACTCTGAAGAACCCAGTAAGTTGTGATGAGCAAGCTGGGAAAAGTGGTGCAAAGGAGCCAGATGAGGAGCTGTTCTGTGCTGAACAAGGCTGGATGAGGTCACACATGTCCATACAGCCCAGGCTCAGGCCCAGCTCACCCTGCACAGGGCTCAGCAAGCCAAATCTGCGTACTCTGGACACCAATCATCGCCTGTGGAGCCATGGCAGCTTCTGATGAAAACAAGCAGGGCAGCAGCTGACACCCCACATCCTGGGAGCAGGAATATCTATCATAGGACTTCCAGCCTACCACGGGAGTAAGATTCTATACCCAACACCACCAGCTGCCATGTACCTGCTGGGAAGGATATGGCTGAGACAGGTCGGTGTGCAAAAAGCTGTCCTTTTCTGCACTGCTGGGGGAAAAAATAAATCTAGATTAAAAAGTAACACCAGCCAGATGGTAATACATTCCCTGCCAGATTTCCAAGCAGCTTTCTCTACCAAGCTTAGGGCAGGGAGAGAGAGAAAGCTCCTCAAACCTGACTTAAACACTCATCTGTTCCATCAGGTGCATGGCCCCAGGTGCTGACTGGAAAGGCACTTCACAGGTTATAGAAGCTTCACCTGAAGGCACTTGTCCCATATCACTTTGTCCCTAACAGCTGCCTGGTAGTGTGTCAGTCCCTAGGAGAGGGACTTTACCATAGTTTCAGCCCTAAAAAACTATTGGGAAAACATGTTAGTCCAGCCCATCTGATTATTACTGAAAATTATATTATAAACATAAACAGTTCTGCTTGCTTTCCCAGTGCATTCCTGGGTGTGTGCATGGATGAATGCCCCTTACACTTCTTACACACACAAACACATTCTTTCCAGCTTTGTACTCCATTTTGGGTCTCTCAGAGCAAGTCTACAAGTCAAGTTTCTCTTCAAACTGAGCCCCTTTGGAGCACATTTTTCCCTTGTCACCTCTCTAGGCTGGTTGGACACAATAGATCGCAAGTTCACTCCTACAAACTGTGTTTCATTGAGGAGTTCCCAAGAACAGTATTCAGCTAACCAGGAAAACTTCCACACAGGATTCCAACACACATCAAAGAATAAAACCAACGCGAGGTTTTTTGTCTTCACTGCCACTAAGACAATTTCAGGTCAAGAGGGAATATTATCAGAACCAAAGGAAAAAAAGAGCTGCAGTTTCCAAGACATCTTTCACTGCCTGAACAAAACAGGTCACTGAATGCATCTGCGCCGTGCTGGCCACTCTGGGGCATTAAAAGCTTTCACAGAGCTTCTATTTAAAACTTGGGCTTTGAGATCTCTCCCCCTCTGCCAGCTTTGTTTTGTCTCTCCAAGCAGCAGAGCTGCTCCAGGTCAAAGCTTTGCACAGCCCAAGGCACAACCCATGGATTCACATCAAAACGTGCCATCACTGAGGCCTTTGTGGACTTACTGCCCTTCTGAATTAGATGGATCGATTTTACCCTCTTTTACTGTAAAAAACACCTATGGGGTGCCAGGAATGGCTCTGGGATCACTGGGAGTAGTGGACAGAACTGAGGGAAATTCTCGGGGCATTGAAAGAGTTTGATAAGGCAGCTCCTTTCCTGCACAGTTCATTAACCCCTGCATGACGAGACAACAAAAGTGCTACCACAGACCAAGAGACCAGACTTACTGATCAGCTGCAGAAATATTTCAAAATATTGCCTGCAGTTTACTCTTTCCAAATGACTCACTACAGAGGACTTCTCAGTTTACATGTTTTTCTACTTTCCTGTCATGAGACAGGAGAGCCAGGCCAAACTTGGGTGCTCCACTTGGTTGTACCACTGCTCTCACAGGCATCCCTCAGTGCCTGGACCTGGGTTCAGGGCAGGCATAGAGGAAATAAAACAAAATATTTATGACGATGTGTGTTATAAACCCAAAAGGAGGCAGAGAGGGGAGCACAGGGAACCAGTGAGTGAGTGGCCAGACTCACCTCAGCCCACTCCCAAGGCTGCCTGATCTCCACAAATCCAATTGTGTCATTTCACAGTGAAGGTGAACTCCGAGCAGGGATGTCAAGGGAGGCACCAAGGGGAGCTGCCTGGGACAAGGCTCAAAATGTTTATTTGAGCTTATGGCTTGAGTTATAACATCCATCAGTGATTTCCAGCTCCAAGAGCTCATAACTTGGCTCTGCCTCTAATGCATCCATAATTCAAGAGCGATCCTCTCCTGCCTCCCTGCTCTTGTTAGTGCAGAGTATCAGCAAAGAATTCAGGCAGTGCAACAGGAGGAAAACTATTTTTGTTCAGCCAATTTGTGACGGTCATTTGCAGTGACAAGAGGATGACTTCTTGGATGGGAACTAACACCTCTCTCCCGATTCCATGAACACCCTGCCTTGGCAAAAGTGCTGGAAGGTTAAACATGACTTGCATGGCGACACATTCAGCTCTCAACTGTCAGCAGGTCAACATTTGGAGATCTCCAACAATCAAGCAACAATCTTCTGTTCTGCGAACTTTCTCACCCTCTCCAGAGGAGGAGCATGAAACCTTATTCATCCCTGCGAGCCTCCTCCGGGAATAGATCGTAGCACTGAGCAGCTGTTCATTAGAGAAAGTCAATGCTGTCACTGCTGTTATTCTGCAGACAATAAAGGAGCAAATTACTCATTGCAAAGCACACACCTTCAAAAATGTGGGCGCTGTGTTTGCAGAGCACGTCCTACTCCCTCTCCCCAGCTCTCTCCCCTTTCTTGGATAACTCACAGACCTCCTGGACTGCTAGGGAAAAAGCTGAAAGCAACTGTGGAGGAGAAAAGCATCCTCCAGACCTGCCTTTCTCCTCCCTTTACACTGCCCTGGAAATTTATCTGTAATTTATTTCTACTTCAGGACAGGATAACCAGCATGTAAAATCTCTAGGCAGGATTCTTGCCTGGTTGTATCCAACACTAGGGAATATTTGCTTTGGGGGCATATAAACAATGTTAGGTCTCACACCTGAGCATGTTTAGCAATGGGCATTTCTTCTTTTCTAACTGTTCTCACCTGAAAATGGCAAGGCACAGCTTTGCAAACAGGAAAGCAAAAAGGACTGGCATGAGGGACTTTTCATAAGGGACTAGAGAAGGTGAGTGGTGCCCTTTTAAAACCATAAATCAGGCCTTCACAAGTATCCTAAGTCAAAAATTGCTTCCTCTTATTCCCAAATGCAAGCATGTAACCTTTCTGAAAATTACCATTTACTTTTTGGGAGTTTTCTCCCACCTGTGCTATATTGGTGCCTGTAGCCATTTGGATCCAAATTCTGTTTTCTGGTCACTGAAGGATGGGATGACTTTTGGTTACAACTTTATGGACTCAATTCCCCAAACTTCAGTGCTCTCAGAACTCCTCCGCTGCAGCTTTTGGTTCCCAAGCCTTGCACGATCTTTTAGGTGCATGCCTCAGTAGAAACCCTAGCATGAACAATGCTTTGGTGCTGGGACTGCAGAGGTTGTCCCAGTACAATGTGTCAGTATCAGTGCTCACAGAAATGTTCCTTTCCTTTCCCCTCCCAGGCAGCTGTGCAGTGTCTTGGTCAGCACACGAATCATACAGGAATGCTCCTTTCCTGTTTGCACATATATGAAAAACAGAGAATTTAACAGATTAAATAAATTTCTCTGATGTAAAAAAGATGGAGAGAGATTAATTAGTTTGGATGAAGAGTGTCCATTTACTACCTGGTCACACTCCTCAGACCACCACCTGCCACAGCTTCTGGGGTCTCTCCACACAGCGTGGCAGGAGAAGCTGCTCAAGGAACAGCTTCTCATTTGGCTTGAGAAACAGCCTGTCCAATGTTTTCCACAGCTCCACATCCTGTGTCTGGAAGCCCTGGGAGCACATGGATCCCAGTCCAGACAGGCAAAGGGGCCATCAGGCAGTCCTCTTTCATTCCTCTCAACTTTTTTATACAGCTGACAGATTTCAGCTCAGAAATTAAATCCTTTAATGTACTAGCTCAGCCACAAGCTGACACCCTGAACTTTCTGTAACCAGAAGCCCAGAATGAGTGGCAGGTTTCCAGGAACTGCCTTGGATTTTGAGGGGGGCTCTTCCCCCACTCCCCAAACCCTTGATCCTTCAGGCTGTGGAGTTTTGTATGTCCAGGGTACGTTTAGCTCTGCTGCAAAGCAGTTCGAGTGTGCTTTGCCCACCACTCCAGCTCCTGTAAAGCTGTCAACATTGGCTCTCTGCATACATGCATTTGGAACTGCTCCTCATCACGCCAAAAGGGACGGGAGCCAGCCAGACTGCACGACGAATTCCTGCTCGCTTCCCCAGAGTGCTTGGAAGCGCCTCCATTTGCACCGCTCCGAGCCGGAGCCAGGCAAAATAAACAGGAGGGGCTGCGCCGGCAGCCGCAGCCGGGCGGCCCCGCTGCAGAGAGCTCTGAGAACTGGGGCTCTTCTGGCTTCTGCCACAGGCCAAAGGGTTGGACACCTCAGGCCTTCAGGCATCTGAATCCTCAGAAGCCTGAAGATACATCACAGAGAACTTCTAGGAGGCAGAAGCATCAGCCCACGGAGCTGGAATGTGGCACAGGCAATAGGAAACTCCAGCTCAGGGCATAGTGGATGCTGAGACCTAACAGAAGGACTGTGTTGGAGCAGCAGTGGTAGTGTGACCATTTTAGATAGCAACTACTGATTAATAGGGCTTTCTTGGCACATTTTCATAGACTTTTGTGCACACTAACTCCTTATAAGAAAGTTACTCAGTGTATAGAGGGAGTTGAGCCTCTAGATCAGGTGAGAGGCCAACAAGGAGAAGTGAAGTAAGGAGCAGAGGCATCTCAGTGTCTCTGTGGAGAACAGCAGAACAGCCTCCCTACCCTAACCCTAAGACCCAGACAGCTTATGTTACTCAAGCTGAGCCCTGAAAGCACTGCAAGCCCCAGCCATTCCCCAGCAGCTGCCAAAAACACAGACTAGAAAAACAAGGGCTGCAAGAGGCTGCTTTGCAAAGTCACCGCTCCAACAGGAACCTCCACAGTACATGAGGAATGTGTCCCATGGCTGACAACCAGTCAGGATGATGTCCCAGCTGCCTAGCAGGATCAGGCTCTGGTGCAGTGATTCAAGACAGTCTCCTGTGGTCTCTGTCATTAACTCACTGTGCTGCTCTGGGCACATCTCTCAGCATCTCTGGGACTCCATCTGCTCAGGGTTCACAACACAGCCATTCACAGAAGTAGAGGTGTAAGAGTAATAGCCAGACAGCATCAGAAGACCCTTAACAAAAGCCACAGTATCCGTGACTTAAATATAGACACTCCCCCAAATCAGTAAACATGAAATGGTCCTGGGGACATAAGCTTGCCAACCTCTGGGATTCAGTGGGAACATCCTCATGCCTTTTTAACTATCATAACACCAGCTCTCTTTGTCATTATCCTAAGGCAGCAAATCACCTTCCAGGATTATACGTGAGGAACCTCTAAGAAAAAAAAAAAAGATGTAAGCCTTTTTTTTACTTCTTGGAGAGAAATTACAGAAACATGGTCAACAGAAGACCATTCTGGCAAGTCACCCTGAAACTCCTCCTTACTCACCTTGTCTCAGTGACTGGAGCCATTTCACTCCAGTCAGTTCCTCCTTGTGTTCTGAGGCTGATGTTTCCCAGGGGCTGACACCTATTTCATCAGATCTATTTGCAATTCAGATGTATTTGCAACATCAGATCCATTTGCAATTCAGGCACATCCAGCGACAGCAGAGAGGGATGAGGCTGGAGGCCCTGGACCGTGCAGGAGGACACGATCTGCTTCCTCTGTAACCATGGCTCCTGCTCTGCCCCATTCCCTCTGCAAGAGCAGCCATTCACTGTCCTGAGCAGCTTTGAAAGAGGAACATTTTGGGAAGGGATCTTGCAGTGGGTTCTCCCTGATGCCAGGTACACAGAATGCTTCCCACAAACAACGCTGTGAACACACAACACGCTGGGAGCCCACAGTAACACAGTCTGGCAGTAAACCGAGACTGCCAACTTGGAAGAGAGAACTAAAAGCAGATGGATGCATCTGCATTCACTCAGGACAATGCAAATCTGTTTTTCTAGGAAAAGTCTGAAAGAAAAGCTGGTTTTCCATGGGGAAAGATCATCACTGACATCCACAGATCCTTTCAAAGCCCTTTGGCTGGACACTTGCTGGGTGCCACAGAGAGCCCTGATCCGTCTAAGGCTGCGCATTAAGACAGTGTTTGGTAACACCACCTGCCCCTCCTTACTCCATTCTTCCTCTCTCTTCCTGCTCCTTATTCTTGTCCACAATCCACGTGGCATTGCCCCAGGCTGCACCAGAAAAAGAGTTGGGCAAAAAGGTCTCTGTTACTGAAGGCAAACTCCTGGATGTGTTCTGAGTGATCCCTGGCATCCAAGATAGCCAAGTGAGGGCTCGGAGCAGCACGACTCTGCTTCTGACTCAGCCTCCCCTGTGACCCAGGCCCACTCCTCCCGTTCCTATTCCTCAGCACCCCCAGGCCTGTAGGTACTGGTGGGTCTTAGAGACAAGGCTGCTCCATATGTCTGTCCCATGTTGAAAGTAATGGGATTAGACATCACCATGAGCTTTTCTATGCCTCCAGACACTTCCAACATCCTCATTCCAGCTGCTGGACGTTGTCAGTGCCGGAGGGCACCGCTAGCCCTCGGCCTCAGAGAGGTGCTGAGGCTCAGCTGTTAACACCAATGATTAATAATTAACAAGTGTCATCAGGAGCCCAACCACATCAACCTTCCTGTCCACAGCTCACTGCAAGCTGCTGACCTAATTATGGTTTCTATTCCTAGCTCCCTTCCAGTCTCCCTATGCAGGCACAGCCTGTCCCACACCCTCCAGGACAGGCCAGGTGTGATCCCTGTAGTCCAGATGTGCTGATGCACCACAGGATTGCACCACCACCAAGGGACTCTCTGAGAAGAACTGAATGGAGCCTACTGCTTAAACCCTGCTTCATTCCGAACCTTACCAAACACCAGCTGTTATTTCAGGAAGCTTCAAAGTGCAGCAGATATGACTTAGTAAGAGATGCACATGGAGAATACCAGAGGACCACAAACCATGCCTAATCCAGACATCCCTAGTCTTCAGGAGCTGGAGGCAGAGTAACACAAGAGCCTTGCCACATCTGACAGCTACCACTGTAGCTGCACAGCTACCACTGCATGTGGATTAGACCAGTTTCCCCTCAGGACCTGGAAACAGCTCACCTATTCCCAGCCGTACATCCCCTGTTCTGCTCTATTATCCTTGACACCTCTGTTGCCACTCACTTCGGTGCCATCCCCAGGCTTAGCTGTTGTGCTTAATGGGAGGTGAGGGCTCTGCATTTTGTATCAAACCCTCTGTCACTGCAGGCTGCTGGAGCTGTCAGGAGTGTGGCATATCATAGCCCCACAGAACTTCACAGACAGCTGAGCTGGAACTCCCCTTGGGCCCCCAGAGCAGGCTGCTGACACTGGAGCTATGAGCAGTTTTCCCTCGGTGATGTGAGGGGTGTGATGCATGTTGGCCCCATAGGAACCCCAGCCAAGCAGAGCTGTGTGTTTGGATGGGCGCCTGACATGCCTGCACCAGACCTTCACAAGTTTCATCCAGTATCTATGGGCTCAATCCTGTTCCATGTGTGCTTCAAACCCACCAGCATTGCCAGGCTCAGTAAAGGGAGATGGAGTTTAAGTTTACAGCTTGTTAGGCAGAAGGTCACTTCTAGCTTTAAAGATCTATTTATTAAGCATGAAATGTTGTGTATCTCCTCCTTGATCTTGCCATCCTCTGAATTCACACTTACCATGGCTTGCTTAGCACCTTCTGCCACAGGCAGGAGCAACAGCATTTTACAGAATCCATCAGATGCATTATGCAAACAGCTTCAGATACCTGCTTCCCAGGAAATCAGAGCTGAGAAACACTCGTAAACAGAGTCCTCATGGCTGAGCTTTTGGGATGTCAAGTGGAGAGCAGTTCCCTGCCTAACTGCTGGTGACATGAGAGACCAGAGGGCAAAGAAAAACAGGATGCTAAAAGGAGAGAGGGAAAAGTGACAGTTCTGTGTCCAGCACAGAAGGCACAGGGAATAGGAACATGGCATTTGCAGGCTAGAACTGGGATGTCTCCTTCTCTGGGGGTGATGCATCGCTTGCTGGTTATACCAACAACTCACAGCAAAAATGCAGCTGTGTTATCCCACCCCACACTTTCTCTCCCTACATATTCCCATGATTCTTGCCTCCCAGAAGAAGTGTGCCATGCCCACACACAGCTGCGGATAGCTCTGTCCCCACAACCCCACAGGGCCTTGCTGCCCTGCAATGGAATCCTGCTGGAGGAAGAACACCCCAGTCCAGGTGGGACCATCCCTCCACGCTGGTTAAAGCTGCTCTTCTCCATTGATGGCAGCACACACGGGATCAACACCCAGCTGCGGTCAGGGAGGTCAGACCAGAGAAGCACTGACCCAAATCCAAAGCTCCCTGTGCCCTGGCTGCCCAGTACCTGCATTGGAAGCCACGAGGGGAGCAGAGCACGTGGCCAGGGCCCAGGCTGAGCGCCAAGCCAGCATCCAGCACGTCATTCGCACATGCAGGGACTGAAAATCCACTTGTGGTAACAGCACGTCTGTTTCCGTGAGGTGGTGGCCAACTGCGAGTGTTGCTCACTTCATCACCACCTTCCCATTCATCCCTAAAGCTCATCCCAGTCAAGAGCTGTGTTTTTCCTACATCCCTTTGGAGCAGGGACCACCCCCATCCCAGGCTCTCACTTGGTACCTGCAAGGGGCTGCAATACAAACACCAAATGAACAAAAAACCTGAAGGTGCTTCAGCTGCCTCCAAGCTCTGTCCCTGTTATCACATTCATATAAATATTTGGCTGAAAAATCCATTTCCTGGGACACTGCTGCAGCAAGCTGCTACAACTGTCAGCGTAAATGATGTTCTGCCAACGGCAATCTCGCAGTGTCATCTCTAATAACACGGCACTAAATCCCAGCTCGCGGGGGATGTGCTCAGCTGCTGGGAGACCCCTCCGCGGCTTGCTCAGCTCAGACCTCCACCCGTCACCCTGCCCTGTTCTCCAGTTCCTGCACTATTGCAGCACAGGGAGATTCTGATTCTTGCCAGCCTAGTTTGAGGCAAAGGTTTTTCCGATACATGTCACAGCAGCTACAGCCACCCCACTTGCACAGACCAGGAACAGAGTGCAGAGGGCACAAGGAAGAGGAATCCCACACCCACACTGAGACACAAGTCCACACCTCTCTCTGTATGTGCCCCTCCAAGCCCTCCAGAAACAAATGACCATAACCACTCTCCAGACTGACCCATCCCTTCCAAAAGGGCAACTCCAATGCTATTTATTTCATTATTCCTATTTACAGAAGTTAAAACGTTGAGGAACTGATTCTCCTCTACAGCCCAACAACAGAGAGGGAGAGAGAACCCAGGAGTCCTGGCTCCCAGGACTGTGCTTTGACAATTCTTCTGCAATAGCCACTTAATATGAAAAGACACAAACACTGAGATCTACACAAAGGAGCTCTGGGGTCAGGATCTCAAACTTGTTTCTCCCACCCCAGTGGTGGAAAATTCTATTCTATTCTAAAATTGCCAAGATTTTAAACTTTCTTTAGGTCACTTAGGGGACACCACACTGCTTATACATAGTCAAAGGGATCAAAAAATAAGGAGGAATGACAATTTTTTTCAAGATTCCCAATGCTTTGCAACTAAAACTAATAGGATGAATTGCAAGGAAGTGAAATATGGGTTAGCTGTGGAGAAGAGATATCCCAACATTCATTCAATGGGGAAGATGCAGTGGAAATTAGGGGAAGCCACACTCCTTGTTACATTTAAAAACAGAATAGATCAAATCCTTGGAAAAGTTCACTGTTCTTGCAGCAGCACAGCTTCTGACTGCTATTTGTGCTACATTGTGCCAGTTGTGGGGCAAACACACAGCAAGAGAGAGTCCCTATTCCCATGAAAACACACAAAGAGCAAGCGTGTGTGTGACATGGAGGGGGAAAGCAAAGTGACAGGCAAAGTGACCTGCTGAGACCACATGTCATGTTCCCCAGCCCTTCTGCTACTCTTCTTTGAGAGCTGCTTTATGAAGCGTAGCAACGCTTCCGTGCGTGTGTCAAGAACCTGGGAACATGACCAGGACACACAAGGAATTAGTTCTTTATCTACAAGTTCAGAGTAGGGCTCCAGAGCCTGCATCCAGAAGAAGGAGCTACAAGAAACAAGACACAGCTGACCCCAAGGAAAGGCAGCATGCACAGCTGGAGCCTGGGAAAAGCATCCCACAGCCAGCTCCTAATGCCCTTTTTGGCAGAGAGAGCCACAGTGTTCATTCATCACCTGTCCAGGTGAGAGGTGAAGGGACAGAGCTGCCGGATGTGTTTGGCACTCCGTCCGCTGGGGAGCAGTGGAGATCCAAGGGGAAAATCCAAGCTATCCCTATTTCAGCAGCAGGCTCTGTTTCAGGGCTGCGTGACTGAATCCCGCTGTCCCGTCTGCTCTTTTCCCTTCCAGCTCCAAACGCCGCTTCCCCAGGGAAGGCCTGGAAATTTGCACCATGAAGTCTGCACAGCCAAAACATCTGCAGCCCTGCCACAAAACATCTGCAGTCCCCCTGCCTGGGACGGTCAGCATGTGTTCAGCCACAGACACACAGCACAGCTGGAATTCCCCCCAGGATGGGGAAGTCAAACTGTCCAGGGAAACGACACTTTTGGGGTTTTTAGGTTGTGCAAATATGACAGAAAGGGGTCATGTTAATTGTTTTTACTGGGAAAAGGCCTTTAATAAGGGAGATGGAACAATTCCCAGCCATCGTATCAGGAACAGGGGAGAGAGGGGGGAGGAACAGGACAACTGGGCAGAAGAGCTATAGGGGAACAGATTCTTTTGCTATGCACAGCCTGTTCAAATCCAGCCCTGTCTGGAAGGCAGAGGCATGAACAAGGAAAGTTCCCAGGCCTGATCTTTGGAAGCATTTCCATTATCACCACCAAGACCCCAAAATCTGCGAGGAGCACAGCCTCCATCATCATAACACAGCACTGCCAGAGGGACAGTGGGTAAGGAGACATGAGATCCCACTGCACAAACCTTTCCCAGGGGTCCTGGCAGTACAGTGGGACTGAAAATCTGGACTGTCACCTTATCTTGGCACAAAGGAGTCCCTAGCCAGGAGCAGGGAGAGAAGAAGCAGTTCAGTTGCTCCTATCTGCAGACACATAGGAGCTTGGTCCCTGAAATTTCCAAATAAGCAACACTAAATAACTGTCTTTCAGTTTGTTTGGGTTTTTTTTTCCTAGAATTCTTTGTTTTGGTTTAGTTTGGTTTTATTTGTCACAATCAGGAAAGGATTTCTGCCTGATCAGTTCACTCCAACTATTATCAGCTGCTTCTAAACAAGGAGGAAAAGACTCTTCAAGCCAGTCCAGGCATCCAAAAATGTACTCTGATGGTGAAGTGCTGAAACAAAAAAGGATCAATACTATGCCAGTCACTCATGGAGGAGTTTGCAGCCTGCACAGGTCACTGCAGTTTCCCATCTGTCTCGGAGATACTTCTCCCCAATTATAAAAAACCCCAGAGATTTAACAGGCATGTTTTTCATCACTATCAGCTCAATCTGGTGAAAAACTCAACCTCACATATTTGTTTTAGCAGCCAGCGGGTGGTGTGGTGCTGCAGAAGAGAGATTTGGGCGAGAACTCCAGGCAGAAATCTGCTCGGGCCGGCTGGTGCTCCAGAAGGAACACTTCCCATTTAACCTCTTCCATTGCCTCCATTTGCAAAGCAGATTAAACATTGCAGAGCTACAAGATGCAATTATGCAGAATGAGTTATGATGCCAAGGACATCAAATTCACCTTTGCAGCTTGATCGATATCAGTTATCAATAGCCCAGCAGACCCAACAAGGGAGCTGTCTCTGGAGCGTGGAACTGCCCACAGGAAGCGCTCCCCTCGGCTCCGTGCTTCATTAAACACACAGAGGATCTGGCAGGGGCTGGCAATTAGATACAGAGCATTCAACCTCTCACGAATTCTCTGCAGATTCCACCCAGATTACCTCCACGGCACAATCCATTGATCAGAGGTGTGTTCTCAGGCTCCACAGTTAATTACACTCCCTGCTGATGGATGAACAGCAAAGCCATTGCTGGGAAAATACATTGGGAACAGAATGCCAAGCAACGCAATCCTAAACAAAGACGAAAGGGGCTGGGAAGGATTTCAGAGCTTTCAAGGTTAAAGCTGCCTGCAAGATACACCAGGGTCAGCACGAACAGGAGACAGACGTGGCAGGGGGGTCCCAAGAGAAGGGACAGCACAGCCAGACTCCCAGCCCTGGTGAGTTTGTCCACTTGCAGGACAGGGATTATACAAAGCTGGGGAGGCAGCCAGGCATGCTGGGAAGGATGCTGGAGACTGGAGACCCCCACTGCACTCATGCTCTCAGCTGCGTTATCATGTCCAGACTTGCTCGCTGCACTCCTGGCTTACAAAGGAAAAAGCACTCAGAGGCTGAGGCCCAGATCAGGAAGCAAAGGACAGCTCACACCCAAAGCCTTGCTCTAAAGGCCTGTATCACCAACAGAAATCCCAACTGGGGTTGCTCCCAAATATCATATAAAGATCTCTGAAGCTCAGCAGAGCACCAGCAATATGGACTCAGAACACAAGTCAGATGTCACTGTGCTCAGCCTCCTCTGGACTGTGCTGGACAACCTGGGGTAGACACAGTCCTGCCAGCTACTCCAGTCTCCAATTAGTTCTCTTGCTTGCTTGGGAAGTACCTTTGTCTGTCCTTGCCAGTCCTTGCCTGTCTTGCCATCCAAGGCCACTGCAGAGAACACCACCAACAATGCTGCACTCCCCAAGGAGCAAATAGGGTGCCTCATCCCTTCTAATGACTCCGGAGCACAAAGGAGTCCTCCCAGCTCAGCCTCCTTATCCCATTACAGCGAAGAGAAACCTTTCATAAACACCTTCTCTGCAAGTTTTAACCAAAGCTGGCCATGTGCAGAGCCACACCAGGAGGAAAGATGGTCACTGGTATTCGAGCCCAGCTCCCCACCACACATGATGATTACCTGGCAGATCTGTGCCCAGCCCAAGAGGCTGCTGGCAGCACCTCACCTTTCACCACGCTGAGGGTGGCATCGCTGCTGTAGCGCTTTCGGGCGGAGTTGGTTGCCACGCAGTGGTAAATCCCCGCATCGCTCTCCTGCACATCCACGATTTGGAGAACACCATTGGGAAGAGTTATAAACCTGAGTGACCAAAAGGAAGAATGTAAGACAGGCTGTGCATTACCCCACCTATTCATCACCCCAAAGCCCTTTTATCCCTTCTTTTTTTCCTGCAAATCTCTCATGTGGAGGTCCTGGTAATGACAGCAGAATGGGATCAGGGAACCTCTGAGCAACCTGACTGGTGGTTCTCAAAAAGCAGCAGGTACAGACCTATCCATCACCTTAGAGTCCTCACAATGCAAAAGCTGCTTTTGGGAGACCAGACTAACGGGACTTTGCTGACACAAACCAACTAGACAGTACAAACCAACACACATTTCTACATACACATTTGTAAATGCCCCCAAGCATACAGGTGCTTGAGCACACACTACAGCCATTTTCAGCACTTGCTTTTGACAAAGGTTTGGTTGCCACACAAAAAACACGGGGCAAAGAAGTCTGAACATCTTTTTCTTGCTGCACCTCGAGTATATGAAGGGACCAACTGATACACAGTTGCATCTTCATGGGCCAAAGCAGCCACAACAGGCCACCAGAACCAGAACCTGAACCATTTCTGGGCTGTAGTGATTCCTTTCCTTCTTCCACAAGTTTCTGGCTTTCACAAGGGGACAAACTCACAGCTGGGCATTCAGTATCCCCTGATTTGCCTATGAGATGCTACTGGGAAACACCTCGACGGAGTGAAATGGCTACACTGCTCACGACGTGAACACAATCCTTGCTGCATTACACTGAACAAAGCACATGATTAGCAATTAGCATAAAAGTAGGAGCGGGCTGTCAGCATCTCCATTTTCTGCCTGGATTCCTAGATGGCAGCCTCTTTATTCTTGAACGCAAGGCGCAAAGCCTACGTGATCCTTTTTAATTATATATGAGATCCATTTTTAATTGCAAGTCTCTATAAACAGAGCTGCCGAGGTTTGACAGGCAGCTCTGGGTTATCAGTCTTCATTATGAAGAGGACACATTCAAAGGCAATTGCTAAGGGGAGGGATAGCAGCTATTCCACAGGAACAGCACAAAGACAAGTTATAACCATGAACGCCAGTCCTGCCATCCACAAAGATCACAGTAAGTCAAACTGTGGTTCTCCAGGTGCTAAGACTGCTGGAGTGCCATAAATGAGGATCATGGAGCCAGGAAGACCTTAACAGGTCATTCATCCTGTGTTCAAGCCGTGGTCATCAACAGCATGCCTGCTCCTGCAAACATTTATGCTAAATCTGCACTCATGGAAACATCTCCCTTGCCCCAAGCTGTCTGTTCCAGAGACAAATATCCCTGCTGCGAGTCTTGCAGCAGTCCTGGACTGCAGCTACTGCAGTTGAGCTCATCATGTCTTGTCCTCTTCACAGCTGATGAAGAAAGAAGAGCTACCAGAGCTCCTCCAGTGACCATTCTGTCTCCACTGGAACAATCCTATAGCCTGATTCACAGACGCAGACTGGCTGAGGCTTCCCACGTAAACAAACGCAGTGCCTAACATCCCTAAAGCCATGTTCCTGCTACTTACAAAGACATTTTTCTCAGGCTCAAGCTCCAAAAGACCTCAGAGGAGGTGGTACACAAAAGCCCTCATCAGGATGCCTCATCAGAACTCGGGAGAAAGACGACAAATATTTGCATCCTCTCAGCTCCGTGGAGGGAAAGCCTCCCACTGCGATAATATTTATTTTTGTCGTGCATCTGCTATTTGAGTCTGTAATTAATATCAACATATTTCAAACACCAGGCAAGGCATCTCCTAGCCACAAAATGATGCTTCAGTGATGTATCACAGATTCACTGGGGCTGGGATGGACCTCTGGTCTGTGGCCTTTCTCCTCTCAGATCAGGGTCACTAGACCAGGGCATTCAGGACCCAGCTTCTCTTGAGGGCACAAAACAAGCCACTGTGTCTCTAAAGAGAGCAGGAGCTAGAAACAAGGGGGTTGAGTGGGGAGATTTCATCAAAAGAGCTTGAGACACTCCCTTCAGCACCAATGGTAGAGATCTACTCAGTGCAGTACATCCTGTTGGGAAAACATGGCAGCTCTGAGGACTGCTCTGCCGGGAAAGCAAAGAGGGAAGAAAAACAGACTTTTTCTACCCACCATTTCTCCCAGCTGCTCACAAAGCCTCCAGCTCTTCATGGTCCCAGCAGCCCTGAACTAGAAGCCTTCAGGCAGCCTGCAAGGACATTTGCACCATCCCCAGGCTCCCTGCAAGGAAATTTGCCTGATGACTCAGAGCAGACAGCTGACAGAGCTTTTCTTCCACACAAAGGGCAAATTTTTTGTCTGCTCACCTTCACCAAGGATTAAGCAGGAAACAAAAACTAAAGGACAGATAGACAAAGGCCCTGGAAGCAACAGAAGCACTGGAACCTTGGCAGTGCCAGGAGTTTGGCTGTTGATAGCTGCACTGTCAGGATCTCAGAGAAGCCTGCCTCAACAGGGCGGAAGGCAAACCCCCACCTGGCTTACACTGAAGGACAGCACACTCAGGGCAGGGCCAACTACCAGGGCCCCAAAGGCAGCAAGAACAACAGGGCACACCCACAGAGCTCTTCCCTCCCTGAGAGCACTGAGAGGCTCAGGGCTGCTCACCAGGGCAGTGCTCAAGAACTGAAATCAAGAGCCACTACCTCGTGTCCAAACCCTGCAACCCTTGATGCCCAAACCTTACAATATTCAGCTCAGAGAATATTTCAGCATTAACATCTCCTTATTTCCTTTCTTACCTTCTCCCCAGTAAATTGCCAGCACACCCTCCCTGCAGCCTTTTGAAGGTGCCTAGGACAGCCCAAAGCACCAGTCCCGAGCACAGTGAGGAATCTGCAGCTCTGTTGTAGGCTCAGTTTGGAAGCCCTTTTGCTTACAGCTCGAGTCCTGCACATGAACATGAGCCACATCAAGGCACTCCTGACATAGCACAGAAATAAACTCTACACACAGATAAAACCCTCACTTAGCCAAAATGTGGAAAAATATACTGTGACTGCAGAGCATGTGGTCTGTAGGTTATGGATTTGCTGTGCAGACCTCCAAAGACCTCCAGTTCCCAGTGATGCCAGGATGATTTTCTGCCTTTTCTTTTACACTCCTCTTATATACCCTTTTATACATATTTATGTATTCTTAGTCCTTTTAACCGACATACTTATAATTTTTCAATCCTGATAGCCATTGTACCATTAAATCAGAAAACCAAACATCCTAAAAGCCCAGACACCAAGGTCCTCTCCAGAACACATTTTTGTAAACTAAGATAGGCCCATCCAGGGGGAAGGTTCCTCAGAACAAAGGGTTCACTCGAGCCTCTCACTGGGGAATCTTTGATAGATATGCTAATTTGCAAGGCCTATAATTGTGTGCATTTCGGTGTGTGAGGGACAGTGTGTGCATTTCAGAGCATTCCACCTGGATGAAGTACTACACCCAAGGATCCTTAAATAAACACGGAGGTAAAAATCCCTTTTCCCCATAAACCGTGTTTTGATTTTAAGACTAAAAAAAGGCAACACCAGCAAGTGCTCATCTTGTCTCTAGAGAAAACAAACAGCAATTTCGAGCCTGATGTGAAACCCAGCCAGCACCTAAACCTGAGATTATGGCAAGAGATGTTGCACACATCTCACAGCAACTGCAATCTAGAGAAATCCTGTGAGCCACCTTTCAGCACCTGCTGCAGATTTAAGACTGTGTTTATTCAATGTACTTCAGAGCCAGAACTGTAAAATACTCTGTGCCTTACTCACATATAGAATTTAGATTTTTGTCCTGAAGAGGAACAGGAAAGGTACTCCAAAAACACCAATCGACACTTTGCTATCCTTTAGGTTGTTTAAGTACTTTCTAAAGCTCAGCTTTCAGTACCTCTGAGGTGACACCATGCTAGAACCTGCACCCAGGGGCAAAGGCTGAAAAGATTACCCAGAGGTAAAAACAACAAAGAAAAGCAGAGGGGGAAGAGGAAAAAGGAGGGGAAAAGAGAGAGGGAAAAGGAGGAAAAGAGGGGGAAAAAAGGGAAAGCAAGAAAAGGGAAAAGCAATGTTATTTCCACACAATTATTCTAGCTCTCCTAAATCACAAACACTGATGTTAGTAGCACTACTCCAGGGCTGTCCCTGAGCCTGATTTTGCACACCCTCCCAGCCTAGCTATTCTGGAATAAGAAATCATCACCCTGACACCTGCCCAGCCAAAGGGTTGCATTTTCCAGGCTCATCCAAAGGGTGCACAGGAGGCAGCCCACAGTAATCAGGCCAGCCTGAGATCCTGTCCTTAGGCATGATGCAGGGAGGATAACAGAAAGCTCTGGTTGGCAGCCAATATTTCCTGGAATTCACTTAATTCCTTCGAAAGCCGGTTATATTAAATCCAACAACAACTAGACAACAACAAAAAAAGCAAATCCTTCTGAAAAAGCATATTAGCTAGAACATGATTTAAAAAGCAAGATCTGCAGCCAGAGATTATGGCCTGGCTTTTACAAGGAAAACAATTTTCAGGCTGCCTGTGATGAAAGCAATCTCTGAGCAAGTAATTTCACAATATCCATCGAGCTGTCTCATTAAAAAACCATTGTATCTATGGCACACTTCTCCCTGCAATCCCTTCTTTTTTGGTTTTATTTCCTTCCTTTTTTATTAATTTTCTTCTCATTACAAAGCAACGGCCTTCTATGAACCTTTAGATGCCACACTCCAGACTCAAGGATGTAAGTGGGTACCTCTTATAGAAACAGTCACTGCTGCCAAAGTATTCCTAAACTTCCTCCCACCCTCTTTTTTAAGTCTTCTACCACTTGGATTAACTTCCCCAAAAGGGAAACAGTTCCTTCTGCAAAACAGAAAAGGAGTTTTTAAGAACTTAAGGACAATTCAGTCACTGATCCCCTGCAGAGGTGATGTCTACAGACCTCCCACTAAAACCACAACCAAAATCAAAGAAAAACCACATCATGGAGTACAGTCGGGTATGCCCAGGTCAATACTCCTCACCCCAGACCCCAATCCCCCAAAGAATTCCACGTCAGTTCACACAAGAGGACAAGTTGAAGCAGTCCATGCCTTGCTGTGCCCTGTCCCAGGCACATACAGGCCTTTGCAGGGTGCAAGTTCTGTGCTGCAATAACTGGCACAATATCAAGGGTTGTTTTTCCTTTGTGGTTTGGATATCTGGGAGAAAGCTCATGTTTTATTTATGGACCTTTTTCCCTGGGCCCCTTGAATACCTCCTCTTATATCACTTACTTATCAGGTCCAAACCTGGTCTATCACCTCT
This sequence comes from Vireo altiloquus, assembly GCA_013396875.1. Lineage (NCBI taxonomy): Eukaryota > Metazoa > Chordata > Aves > Passeriformes > Vireonidae > Vireo > Vireo altiloquus. The sequence goes on along the minus strand of VZRF01013970.1, from coordinate 1,157,653 downwards.
ATCATCATTCTCCCATTTTACAGAATGACTTCCACATCCTAAATGGTCAAGTTTTGCTTTGCTCTTTTTCAAGCTGACCCAGGAAAGCAATCTGGCAATCACCTGGGTTCTGCTGGAACAGCTTCACGGTCCTTCTCCCAGGTGATGACAGGGGAGGGCAGCCCCTCGATCCGGCACTCAAACCGGGCCATGCCATTTTCTTCCACTGTCTGCGACTCTGGCTGCTGGAAAAAGCGTGGTAATGCTGGGGAAAGAAGAAGGGAAGAAAAGTTAATAACTCAGTGTTTCTGCTGAGAAATGCAAACCTGTTATGATGTACGAGCTAAGAGAAAGGCTTTTCTCTCCTGAAGATAGCCTGAAATGTAATTCTTCCTTTTCCTGTGCCCCTACAGACCCTCAACAGCCATAATAGGAGTAACTGAAAAGTTTCAATGTGCAAATTTGCTTTCTGCCTCAATTTCTCCCTTAAGGCAACAGCATGAGAGAAAGACAGGCAATTAGGTGGTTTCAGCAGCTACCTTCCTAAATTGCTTCCTTGTCTGTTCACTCGCTCCATTTGGGAAGGACACAGAATGAGAAACAGAGGGGAAATGCCACAACCCCAGAGATGAGAGTTTTCCCCTTGCCTTGTAGCATTCCTGCAGCCACAGGAAATTAAAACAAGACAAGAGGAAGAACAAGCTGGATGTCAAGTTCCTTACACAAATCAACTGCCCACAGGCTGGCAGTGCTGGAGACCAGAGGCAGAGCCCGTAAGAGTTTTGATCCTCCTTCTCCTGCCTGCAAAAACCAACTTCATCCTACTCAAGCAGATGGGAGGCAGCCAAGGGGATCCCGACACCTTGCTAAGAGGAGGACAGATTTCATATATGCCAGGACACTTGTTTGCTCTCCAAGGACACTTATTTGCACTCCAAGGCTCACCTCTCTCTATATATGTCTTTCCATAGTAAAGAGGCTGAGCTTGTTTTGGAGACAGAGCACTAAGGTTTGGAATCGCTCTTGGACTGCAATCCACAGCTGCCTCATCCTCCTCCCCTTCCATACACACAGCAAAACCCTGCAGCAGAAATCCTCCCCCGGGGCTGTCAGCATCTGTCCTATCAACAGCATAACCTGAAGGCATCTCAGTCACACGGTGGAGTTCTGAATATTCATGCAGGCTCCTGGATGGGGGCAGAAAGCCTGTATTCTTCTCCACCAGAAAAACTGGCTTCTGCTTTATCCATCTCTGTTAAACTCCTTTTGCTGTGAAACCCACCCTGCTGGATAAATCCATCCAACAATGCTGTAACACAAGTGCCAGAAACCCCAAACGTGGCACAATAAACATAAATTTCAGCCAAAAAACACACTTGAATGCGGGGCCAAGCATAGCGCTGTGCTCAGAAAGACCCTAAGTGACCTCTTGGCCCTCCAACACAATTATGTGCTTGTCTCACCACCGCTTTCCAAGAACATCCATCATTGCTTTGGATTCTGTAGTACTCCAAACTTGAAGTTTTCTTTCCATCTCTCTCACACACAAACATCCATGCACACACATACATGCTTTATTGCAGTGTGAGCTTGAGAAAGTATGTACAGTTTGGAAAATGAAATGCTTTTGCATGACCTATTTTAACCTCGGCATATTCTCAGCTGTCATTAGTGTTTTTCTTTAATTTAAATAGTTATCACATATTTCAAGCAACTCATTGCTCTCCGCAGCAGCTACAGACCAAATTCTCCCACCAGCTGTCCGCCACGTTTAGTTTTCCAGTTCAATACAAATGGAATGAAAAATGTTTTCCTGGAGAAATTTGAAAAATACATTAATATGTAAGGCCTTAATTCAGCCAAATGCTTTAGTATTCTCAAATATACACTGCAGACCACTTTAACACAGAGTAATTTCTACAGATTACAAAACCTTTTAAGCTCATGTTAATAAAACTTGCTGAACCCAAGAGTTTAAAAGAAAATCCATCAAATGCCAGTGCATATTCAGGATGGCACCATGAAAACGACCCACTCCTGGCAGCAGATACCCTTAATCCTCTTTCCTATTATTCTCTTCTCATCCTACAGGTGGAGATGAGAATATTTTTGCAGGCTCTGGAGGATCCAAGAAGATCATGACGGGAGGCAGGAATTCTTCTAAAAAGACAAAATCTGTTGGCATTTCTGCTTCCTCCAATTCATGTTAGGTCATGTGTCTCTCTGCTGTTCATTATTAAGTGGCATCACCTCGGTGTACAAAAGGTGACAGAGGCTCCTGGGCTCCCTAGTTTACCAGGCAATAACCTACCCTGGTTATTCCTAGCTATCACTTGCCAGACCTGGTCCTGCAAGCTTGAAATTCCCAGCTAGGAACCAAATCCTGCCCTTCACCTTCAGTCAGCCCCATCTGCCCACTGTGCTGGAATAGCTCTTCAAAAGCAAGAGCCAAGAAACGCATCCTGGACAGAGCCTCCTGAGGACGCAGAGGAGCGTGACCAAACAGTGACCCATTAGGGAGCGCGGTGTCCCTCTCGCTCAAAGCCACGCTTCCCAAGGCGAGTCACAGCTCCTGGCAGAGCCACAACAGGCTCAGAGCTCCGTGGGTGCCAGGGGTTCAACTCTGGCAATGCCCAGCAAACCAGTTCGTCTGTTACTGCTGTCCCAGAATTCTTGGGGTGGGCTTCAGAAGCTGAGCAGCTCCATCATATTCCTTTTACAGCACGAGGATAGGGATACACTGGAAATAAACCACCTCTGCAAGCTCTGAAAGAAGCAGCCTGCAGCCTCCTCCATGAAGGAGATGACAGGGAACTTCAACTGGGATCTTTTGAGCACAGAAATCAACACCAAATCAAGGCAAGAGAAGTGAAAAGGTTCCTTTGATGCAGGACTGAACAAGACCCCTGGATGTCAGCTTTGAAAGGGTCAGGGAGAGACAGACTTGCTGGCTGGGCTTATTGCTGCTCTGTAAGCCTTTGCACCAGCCTGGGGCCAGCACCACAGCACGCTGTGATCCCTCATGTTCCTCCTCTCTCATCCCCAGGAGTACCAGGGTGGAATGGATGAGGCAGGACATGTGCAGCACCTCTAGTGCAACTCAGACCTGTGCTGCAAACAGCTGGTGCTGGGAGGAAAAAGAATCAGGCAAGGGAGGAGAGCACGGGAGAGCAGGTCCTGCCACTTGGACATGCTGCATGGCTGTGTGTGCAGGTCACTGCGAGTGCAGGACAGGCTCGAACACACTGCTCGCCCTGGGGCCACAGGATCCTTGGAGGGGCTGTTCTCCTCCCACAAACACGTTCTGATGGAAGGGGCTGCTGCAGAAGTGGTGCAAAGTGAGAGGTTTTCCCATAGGGAGGCAGTGAAAGGAAATGCTTGAGGGGAAAAGGCAAACAAAGATGACACATACTCAACATTATTTTCAACTCCTCAGCTAAGGTTTAGCTTGCAAAGCCATCCTGAGCCACAAAACACCTCCCAGCCCCGTTGCACTGATTATCTTGAACACCTTAATAGGCCACTCAGTAAAAATTACCCACTGCAGGTGAGAAGGTGAAGAGCATTACCGCAAATTGCCCTCAGCGACAGCCGAAGCACCAGGCTCTGCACTTGCAGGAGTGGGGCAGGCAGCTCCCTCCCTGCTGACATGTTAAACCCAGCTGGAGCCAAGCCGTGTGTGCCAAGGCTTTTAGCCCTGAGCCCAGGGGTGACTGCAGGATGGTGAAACACAGCACCCTCCCCCTCTCCCAGCAGCGTGATCCGTGCAGGAGGCTGTGGGCTTGGAAAGGCTGCCAGCCAGCAACACTACACCCCAGGCAGAAAATGCAGTCTATGCAAGGAATTCAGCCTTCTGAAAGGGGCTCACTGCTCTCTCCCACAGCGCTTTGCCCCCAGACTCGCCGCGTGCTCGTCCTCTTTGTACCTTCTATAATTATTTGGAGGTATTTCTAAGGTGGGGGCCACTTCAGCCCCCACTGAGATCACATATACCACCCAGGCCACCCCTCTATGAACAACTCACCTCTGAACAGGCCAGGGGTGGAAGAGGAACACGCAAAGAAAGTCATGGGAGCAATTTGCCACGGTCCCTCGGCACTGCACAGGCACAGCCAGCGCAGTGCTCCGTCTGCAGGGCCATATGGCAGCACAGGATTGCTCCTGCTCTCCACAGGAGCCAGCTCCCCACCTACCCAAAACAGCATCTAAAGCCACATGTAAAGTCACGGATGGTCCAGAGCCTGTGCATTCATCTGCAGGAGGTTTTGCTGCCCAGCATGGCTCTGTCTAGAGTCCCTGGTCTTCACTCACCTATGCCCCTAATTCACAAAATAAATAGGTTAAAATCTATAAAATAAATCCTTAAAGTAAGAACAAATCCTAGTCTGCCATTCCTCAAATCCCAGACATGCAGAGCGCCACAGAGAAGAGACACTGTCCGTGTGGAGAGAGGATGATGAGAGATCCTGTGTGTTGATTCCTGCTGTGGCCTGTCCCTCCAGGTGCAGGAACACTCCAAACCTCTCCCTGCTGCTCCCTGTCAGCAGCCACACGACACTGGCCCGTTCCCTCCAGGCACTGCAAACATCTTTATCTGACAGTCACAATTGCGGTAATTTTTTCCCAACCTCCCTTGCACAAAACATTTAAGCTAAATTAAAAGCTTTATCAAATCTTCATCAATGTAGTTAGTAAGTTAGAAAGCTGCACCTTCCCACAACTACAACAATGCCCCTGGTCCTTCCATGTGGGAGCATGTGGGGCTCAGGAAAACCTGCAAACCCAATTCATCAGCCTGTGCAGATGTTCATTTAACAGGTGTCCTCACACTCGAGCCCTCACAGTCTCGCTCCTCCTTGTTTTCCATGGCCACCATTGCCACAAGTTGTGGACGGGGACCATGGTGTGGGTCCTTTGATGGCACACAGAGTGCCAGGGAACACTGGGCAGTGAGCTGTACGTTTACCCAGAAAAATGCCAAGAAGCTGAACTCCTGAACCACAGTGCAAGGATGGAAGTCATCACACTGTCACAGACTTCACATGCCATCCAAATCTCCACCACTCCAGCCTTCAAAAGTCCACCTCCAGCCTCCAGGCTCACTGCTGCCTGAAGCATCCCCTCCCTCCACTGTCAGCAGCCCTTACACAGAGGTGCCAGAGCTGCTCTTGGGGCTCTCGGGGGGAGAAGTGAACTCCCACAAGCCTCAAACACAGCAGATGACACCAACAGCACCAAAGCAGTGTAGAGCAAGGCAGGTGCTATGAATCCCCAATGCTCCTACTTGTTACTGCAAGACTCGGTAGCACACAGAGTCTCATAGCTCTGCACAGGAACACCATCCCAGGGAAGAAAAGACCCTGCAAGTCAGAAGGACAAGCTCATGGCAGGAATAACACATCCCATCTGCTGAACAGGTTTTCTTCTACCGCCCCATCCTGATCAGCAGTCCCCAGGGCAATCAGCACTAGGAATAAGTCCGTCCACTCCATCCAGCTTTGGACAGACTGTGTTCAGTGGCAGGGGAAAAAACCCAAGCCTTTAAAATCCTCACTTGCTCCAGCTGAATGCTAATGGAACAAGTGCTTTTTCCCAACCCTCGGAACAAATCGAAGTGAGAGATGCATTTCATTAATCAATTCCCTTGCTGCTCCCCGCACAGAAATGGGTATGTTATGTCAGGTGCATGTGTGTGCCATCGAAGCAGCATTTTCCCTGTGAAGATGGTAATAAAAGGAGACATATGAGTTGTCTTAGAGTGACTTTACGGTGTATCCCATCTCGTCTGCCCTATGCCCAGAAAATGAATCTTATGCCTTTCTGTGCCTTTAAACTGAACCTGAGAGGGGAGAGAAGGAAAAAAACAGAACTTTTTTCAAAATAGTTCTGTGCTTCAAAGTCGCTACTCCTCTCTGTTGTTCTGCTGCTGTTGGGGAGTGATAACTGCTGCAGCAAAGAAAGAAAAAAGCACCTTCCTTGCTTTCCAGCGGGCTCTCTGCTCTGTTTTCTTTGAAAGAAGAGAGACGGAGTTCTTTTCTAAGACTTTAGTTTCTTCTTCTTCTCTTCTAGACTTGTTCAGAACATCAGAACATCTAAACCTAACTGGGAGGCCTTCCATCACCCTGCAGGGGGGTCCCCCACGCTAACCCAGCTCCGGGGAAGAGAGAGACCACACCCAAAAGAACTTTAAAACTCTTCCAGGTTTCTCTCCACAGCGAGAGATTTTATTATTAAGCATTATTATTCTTTTCCTGTGTGTTTGTTGAATAAATAGGTTTTTTTTCCTCTTCACTTTCTTCCAATAAAATATTTCTTTTCTCGAACCTGGTGGAAAAAGAGTAACTACAACCTGCTTTCTATCAGAAAATATTCTCCTCTGAATTTGTCTCAAACCGGGACACGAGTACACACAAGGAAAGAGTTCACCTGAAATTTCCTGTTTCTGAGAGAAACACAGACAGGGATGGAGAGAGGCATCACCCATGTACACTCCTCTGGAAAAATCCAGGAGGGAAAGGCAATTTAAGTCAGCCTCCCCGTTTTGAGATGTCTCCACTGCTCTAACTTGTAAGACACCAAACAATAAAGCCAGGACCATAAAAGACACACAGTCCATTGCCACTATGTAAGAGACACAGCACAAACTTCAACATAAGCCACCCCTAAAAGGGAATAAATATATCCTAACTCAGGCTGTCTGGGACTGAAGCAGGAGCAGCTAAATAAATCCAGCTGGACTAATGACAACTTTTCTACTCCAGGACTTCCACCTCCTTCCAATTAATACCTGTGTGCAGGACTTCTGACTGCATGCTAAACATCTTCTGAGCAGAAAAGGAGGATATGCTGCAAAGGTCAAAGATTTTCCCCTTATCTGGCAGAGCTTCACCAGCAGTTCTGGTTTCTAAAGCACAGTTCTCACAGACTGAAACACTCACTTGGCCAAACCTGGATGGCCCTGTCTGAGGTACCAGAGCCTAAAAACACCTCAGTGTAAAGGGGCTGTCAGGACATTCTCTCTGCACCTTCACCCCCTACAGCTCCCATGGTGTGCTGTGCAGCTGTTTTCAGAAACATTTACACAAGTCACTGTACCAGAGAAAAGTGTTACTGTATTTGCATTATTTTCTAGCCTCAGCTATTTGGTAGGTCAAGGAATCATTTATTTGCACTCACTTAAATTAGCCCCAAGAGTCAACCCAGAATACAAAGGAATTTTATTACTGAACTCTGTGTGGAGATTCAGAGGTTCACATCTTGGAGTGTCCTTCTCAATCCAGAAAAAAATTGCCCTGAAGAACCCTTTCTTTCATCTCTTCCATACAAAGAAGTGATCAGCCTCTCAAACAGCCACCTCACCAAGCACGGGGTGCTGCACTCAGGGCTCTGAAGTTCTCTGCAAAAACAAGTACTACCTTTTGGAGAGAGGAGGGTCCTGTTTTTAATTCATAGCTGATGGCACTTACCTGAGAGAGCTACAAAGGATGTTAACAGTGGGATAGCAGGAAGACATCACTGCTTATTTCTGGACTATGCCCAATCCCACCTATACACCATTATTACAGTTTTATTTCCCAGACATTTACTCTCAAGCTCCTGGGGAAGCAGATTTCTGTATAAATACCAAGAGGGGAAGGAAAGAAATACTTACTTGAAAATCTGACTGCAGCTGTTTGACTGGTGACAGTCCCTAAGGAGCTGTGAGACACACAGGAGTAATTACCCTCAGCATCAGCCCTCTCGGGATATTTACTGTCCTTTGCCACAGCCTGGGATGAGATGAAGAGAGATCCATTTGGAAGCACGTGGAGATGTTCCTGCTCCACTAATGGAAACCCATTCTTCTTCCATGTGATATTGATCACTTGCTCAAAAGGGGTCAGGTTACAGTCCAAAATCACCACTTGGTTTGGCTCCAGTATCACCTTTGCAGGACCAGCACTACAGCTCAGCTCCAGAGAATCCCCTTCTGACAGCCTCCCTGCAAAGAAAAGACAGCACTGTAGTGGAGGTTGCTTTCCTTGATGAGATTTACACAGCAAAGGAACTGTGGCTGGAGGTACCAGGTGAAATTCAGCCCTGTTGGGTGACCAGCACTGCCCGTGACTCCTGTGCTCTGCACTCTCCATCCCTCATCCCTATGGCTGTACAACCTGCACCATTTCTACCACTCTCAATGGGCCCAGCAGCCACCCCTGTCACCCACACTTGTTTCCACGCTGGGTTCATGCAGAAAGCAGCTGGAAGAAGGCGAAGAGGTGGTAAGTAAGAGCAAGTACCAAAGACACAGTAAGGGCTCCAACCTGCCATGGCTCCCCTCTCATCTGCACATCAGAGCCTCCTCAAAGGCTGATCAACCCCCACAAGACAATTAAGTGCAAGGAAAAGTATCCAAGCCCCATGTGGCACATCAACGCCAATGACCACAGGCTAGCTGGAGCAGCTCCCCCTCTTACTGGCAGTAAGAGCTCAGGTCCAGCTGGGAAAGCAGCAACTCCCACTGATGTTCATGTTCTGGGAAACACATTTCAAAGGAAAGACAACAAAAGAACGGTTAAAAACATGACCTGCTGTCCCTGAGCATTTTATCCCACACAGGTGAATCCAGAGTGAGAATGGATGGATGAATTTTCCCCCCTAGAAAAGGATATTCCAGTTGTTAGTAGACAGTACCCAGCCCATGCCTTCCTGCTGCAGCCAGAGGCCAGAGCAGTGACCAGCAAGCTCAGCTGAACAGATCTCGGTCTGGCTGAATTCCAAACCCATGCACTCGAGGGGGGCTCCACCTCTGAAACAATGCTCAGCATTTCCTAAAAGAATATTGCCATTAATAAAATGCATTTGCCGTTAGAGTTCTCCAGAGACACTAAGTCAATGTTAGCTGGCAGCGCTGCTTCCACACACCAGCAATTTCAATCTCTGCTGTGCTCAACCCATCACCATCCACTCTTTTTATGGCTCCACTCCAAATTATTTTGTCACTGCTCCAATCAGAAATGTTTCCTGCCTCTATAACAAGTTTATCAACACTGGATATGAACCACATGGCTCCCCGCCCGTCTCCTATCACAGAAGGCTACAGATTAATTTTATAGGAATTCAAACACCCTATTAAACCTGCTACTACCTACTGCTGATAAAAGGGCTGCACTTTAAAAGAGTGCGTGTTAAGCATGCAATTAGGGGCAATGACACGCAAAATTACATATGCAGGGAGATGGAATTATTTCAAGGCGTGTGCTGGAAACTGCAGGTGCCCCTGGAAGGAAGGGCCTAACCCCATCCCCCCGTGTGGCTGATTCAATGCCCATGGGGATGGGAATTTGTCAGGTTTGTCATCACTGCTGGGTTGTACAATGACCAGTGAGAACTTGGTGCTGGCCAGCTCTGTACCTTCAGTGACGAGGAGGCCTTAAAAGAACCCTGTCTGCTGACTGCCATTGTTATAGGACAGAACAGACCCTCTTCTATCACCTTCACTAGGATATCCAGGGGGCAATCTCCCAGTCCCCAAAGACAAATTCCAGCAGGATACAGAGATGCCCATGTCACAGTCAGCATAACAGCCAGCCGCTGTACTCTGTGACAAAGGGGCAGCCACTGCCAACACAAAGCTATCTGCAAGTCCCTGGATTTAGGGTTTTCCCGCATGCTGCTATCTCACACTCTGTATGAAGAAAGCACAGCCAGAAGCAGCAGACATCACTGAGCTCCCAATATGCACACAACACAATGGGATTTCTGGATTTGTCAGCCAGCACAGCCCTGGCAGGTCCAGGTCAGGCAAATGTCACCAAGTGCCCTCTTGTAAGGGCAAATCTGCCCATTCATGTCTCCTAGGGCAGATTGGTCCTTAGAGAATCACAGCAAGCTACAGTAGTCAGTGGCTCCCCAGGAGGATAGAAGCAGGGGAACTTTCAGATGAAGCTGAAAGGCTGCCCTAGATCTACTGGAAAGACACTGTCTCTGGAAGCCTTTCATGCGAGTCAGCTGTTACCAAAAAACTGTATGAAATAGTGAGAAATTTAGCACACCAAATATGTGTCCAGGTGACATGGACAAGCACAGGAGAGGGTTAATAGCTGGAGAAAATTCAGCTGAGCTCAGGACAGGAAACCCACTCAGATGCTGTCATGAGAACCCCCATTTGTGTGAGAATCTTCATCCATGGAGAAGCAGTGACACAGACACTTCTCCAGAGGGATGCCCTGCGGACAGCGTGTCACCAGGGCTCAGCCAGCCTGTGTGTACACACCATCTCTGTGGAGGCAGGGCTGCGTTGGCAGAAGCTGAGGTGTGTGACACAGAGCTTATTCCAAAATACTTGAAACTTTGTTGGATAAAGTCTTCATTCTTTGCCTTTCCTTACCTTTGTTGTCTTTAGAAGCTCCTGTTCATCGCTTGGGGAAACAGCCTATATACCTGTCCTATCTTTTAGTTTCTTCAGACAGCAATTAAAATGGCACTTTGCTGAAAATACTCCTCCTCTTCCAAAGGTGAAGTGTGAGGGGACAGCTAGGAATAGAGAAGGGATCTGCAGTGCAGCTTCCCACAGTAAGAAGCAATTATCAGCCTCTCAAACTTCAATTCCTTAAAAAGTCAACTCAACCTGCTTGCAGCAGAATAAGAACAGAACATACTTTCCATCATGGCAAAAAGAAGTATTTGCTTTTCAAAAACATGTCATGATGTTTCTATAGACCTAAATCACCTGGCTCTTCTCCCCAAAGTCAAAACCTACCTGGATCCAAGCTTCTGCTTGGTTGGTCAAACACGTGTGACCACCCCTCTTTGTTTGTTATTTAACACAGCCTGGGAAGGCCTCTGGCTGGGCGAATGAAGTTCCCACCCAACACCAGACTGCTCTGACCTGTCCCGAATCATCCAGCCCTTCTTCCTGCCCTTTTGGCCCCAAAATACTGCAGGCTTTTGGTGACAAGCCATTTGCACACAGAGAGGTTGAACAGCAGAGTCCAGGGTGCAGACTTGGCATTGCAAAAAGCCTCAGTATGACTTATGTTCAAAGAACTGCATAAACACTCCCTGATTAAGGAAAAAATACCTTCCAGGCTCTGGAAACGTAGGAGGAGGTCTGGTTCAAAACACCACACTAAATTAGCAAGCCTGACAATGAGATAAAAGCCCCTTCAAGGGAAGGGATCAGAAGAGAGTAAAATTAGTCCAAGTGAGATCAAAGACAAATGAAATCAGGAATGTTAAGTGCTTACAGAAGCTGCTGACTATTTCCAACCTCCACTCTTCATCCTATAGTGACAGAAATTGATAAGGCCCTGTTTAAGCATAGAGTCACGTGCTTGTACAGCCTCCTGCTCTCCTCCACCCTCTTAGCTGCCACAGGTGATGCTGTAATGAATGTAGTCAAGGTGAGCTTCCAAGGCAGGAGCCAGAAGGGCTTATTACACATCAGTCCCAGGCAGGTGTTCCAGCTACAGACCTCTGCTTTGGAGCCGGACAGCTTTTTGATTTTGACTCCTCCTGGAAATAGTTTCAACTGCTGAGCTATTCCAAGGTGGGCAGTAATGGCTTTCAGACCATAAATGTATGTACATACTCACACACTCACATGTAGATACACATGACATACTTATGCATTCACATACAGAGAGTTCTGGGGGAATGCAGATGTATTCAAACGCAGAGCATGACCTGGAATGGAAGATCTTTGATGTAGCAAGTTAAAAGCATTTTGTTCCCATGAAAATTATATTTTCTGACCCAGGGTCTGCAAGGCTTTTTCACTCTCCCCTGTGTTGCTAACCCCTAGGCTATATTGTGCATAAAAACAGCCCAGAAGAAAATGTTCTTTTTCTCCCATCTATTTCCTCGCTTGCCTCAGCCATCCATCCACCTCCGGCATCCAGGCCCAGTGAAGTAAATTAAAAAGTCTCCTGTTGAGTGGCATAAAAAACCAGGGCGTTTCAAGTGAACAAAGGTCATCAAATCTTCAAGGCACAAAGCTGTCCTCTGCCCTCCACAGGAGCACAGCCCCTGCCAGCCTGAGTTCAGATCCAAGGCAGGCATCTGAAAATCCACATTACACCAGCCAACAGCCCTTCCCAAATCGCACATCTCAGTGTCTGGCCAAGCCCTGCTCCTATCATCTCCTCTCCCCAACATCAAAGGAAGGCAGGAATAGCCCAACGTACTACCAAGTAAAGGAAAAAATAATGGATTCTGTTGGGTTTTAATTTCAAATCTATAACTAAGCAGGTGAAGTGTGAACGAGCAACACAGCGAGGTCTGACAGCTTCCTGACAATGCAATTACGTGGGCAGAGGTGAGACCCTCATAGCAGTGATTTTACATCCAGGACATGCAATACTCCAAGCCCACAGAGTTGGGAGCTTTCACTCCATGACTAAGAACAGCACAAACCCCCACTTGCACCCTTGCATACAGGGCCTTTTCTGAGGTTTAACCACTTAAATCAAGGTGGAAAAACCTAGACAAGGGAGATGCTTGTTCTGGTGAAATTTTGGCTATCAGCAGTAAACATGTCCTTGAGCTCTGCTACACACCACGAGCAAATAAAAGGTTACTGTTCAACAGGAGACAAATGGCTTTGTGCAGAGGAGAACGGGTTGTGGTTTAGTAAATACTGTGAAAACAAAACATTCAGGCATAAACCAAAAGGGATTCAGTGCACTGGCATATCTATGTTTCTTTTCTAGCACAGCTGAAATCACCTGATCCACAATGCCTGAGTAAGGTCCGTAAGACTGACAGCACATCTCCATCAATTCTATTTTCTCTTCAAGAAACTCATTCAGCTGGGGAAAGCCAAAGACATTTAGGCACACACAAGATCCCAAGGCACAACCACTCCTACAACCCCAGCGCACTCAACAGTTCCAAGGCTCAGACCTTCACTTCAGGGCAGGGGAGGCCCATCTTTAGGACAGCTCAGAGAGGCCCCAGAAGCAGCTCAAGGACACCCAGCCCAAAGCAGTCAAACCACCAACAGCCTCCAGTGCCCTCCTGCGAAACCCTCCAACACTCCCAGCCCAAAACAAAGAGAGCTGAGCCAAGCCAGACAGGACCCATTACAGCACAGGCCTTGGGAGATTAATACTTCACAGGGAGCAAAGTACAAGGGTTTCTAATCTGACACACTTCCAGAGCTGACATCACTTCTAAGTTTTGGCAGCCAGAGATTTTCCTGGGGAGCCGCTGTTGAGCTGCAGGTCCCACAGGCTGGAGCCTGGCCAGCATGTTTCCTATTCCACACACATCTGGCACTTTGAAACTGGCTTGTGCACCTTGCAGAGATCCAGCCAAAGAAAACCTTCCCAGGAGCAAGGAAAGTGGCTCAGGCGAGTGGAGCAGAGCGCTCGGTCATCGTGTGTGTTCTGTGGGATATCAGGCAGTAAGAGGAAAGGGCTCCACTCTCCCCTCCACATCCCACAGGAGGTGGCAGGAATTCAAACTGCATTCGAGCCTCTGCACTGTCGCCTGCCTTAATTTATGTATTTATTTTGGATGTTGAACTCATGGAACTCAACAGGACAATTAATCTTATTTAATTGGGAGTGAACAGCACTGAAGAAAAGTGAAGTTACTCCTTCCAAAGAGTTTTCCTACCTCTCAGCAAGCCAACTACTGTGCCATTGTTCTGCTTAATGTAACCTTCTGCCGATGCTCTTCAGAGGCTCTTAGAGCTGTAGAAAATCTTTACGTTCCCATTGTCTAATTCAAAGAACAACTATACTTCAGTGTGTCCCCATTAAAGCAACACAAAGCTCTCTTTCTTCTTGGAAACTTTATGCATTGACAATTACGAGTCAATAGCTTGGTCTCAGTCTGTTTTTAGGGCAATTGCACTCGGCAAGTGGTGACCCAGAAAGAAATCTGGACGAAGGTCTCCGACAGTCTGCATGCTGGGTGCTCAGCAACACCAGCACTGAAAGGAGAACAGGAGGAGCTCTGGGCTTGGAGCACCCCACTCCCATGATCTCTACAGAATAGGAGGCTGAAAGAGGAGCTGGGCACCTAAATCCCCTTGTGCATCACTTGTTCAGCCTCCCCATGGCACAGTAAAACAGAAAACATTCTTCCACTCAGCCGTAAGGAGGCCTATGAGACAGAAGGGTCAAGATCCCTACATTCCCTATTCAGTTACCAGATGTTACTGAAACTTTCCACCTTGTAACAGCAACACGAATAAGAATGTTACACCTTCAACACTCATTATGCCTCTCTGGAGCAGAAGGCTCCTAAAACTAATCTCCAGAGCTGCTGAAAAGACCATTTCATTAACACTTGATATCCAGGCACAACGGAGCAGTTCCAGTACTGAGCAGTGCTCACCAGTGGGAACCCAACCATATCCTAATTCTGCATATAAACAACCTAGATGGTTTATTTAATAATGCAGCATCTCCCACTGCTGCAGGAGTATTTATCCAGCTGGCAGCAAGGGACTCTCAGATCATCCCCTGTCACTACACTGATCCCAGCCTTTCATGAGCAGCTGGGTGCCAGCCCGGCACTGCAGGCAGCAAGAGGCAGCATGTGGAGAGTGTCACATTGTCCCCATGTCAAGGGGCGGGTACAAGGCCGTGCCAGGAGTAATCCCCTCACACCCTGCACAGATCCAGCTGCGGTTGTGTTGTATGTACAGTGTCCTGGTCACTCCCCAGCTCGGGCCTGGGTGCACAGTGGTGCTCCTCAAGTCCTAGCACACATCCGGATGCAGGATGAGCAGTGGCAGGGAGAGCTGGAGCATGCAACTCTCCCCGAAAAACAATGCTGGGCATGAGCCTCTGGTCTTTGTCCTTTTCAAATTACCAGTTCAAAATTAGAGAGCAGAAAGGATGGCATGAAAGAAACATCTAAAACACATGCAAATGCTGCATCACTGTTTATGGGCCCTACCTGGAAAGAGTGATACCATCTAAGGCTGTAATTACAGTAAATAGATATGCTGGTTTGGGCTGGGATTGACTTAATTTTCTTCTCATGGGGAAGTGAATACCTTCGCGTATAAACATACACCAAGGAAAACACCAAGGAAATAAAACAGCTGAAAAGGTCCCCATGGAAATATTTTTGAAGCTGCTCCTAACACTGAAGTCAACTGAAGCTGCTCATTTCAGCCACCCAAGGCCATCAAAGACACCAACTCATGTAGCCCTGGGAACTCTAACCTAGTAAAATGCCAATCGATTTCTAGAAAGGACTAAGTGCCCTCATGCTTCCACAGAAGCATCAGATTTGCCCAAATATCTGTGTCTACAGATGGTGCCTAACAGATAGGGACAAACACCACACCAGCTCTCAAGATCAAGCTCATTCTCATTGAGATGTGTGTTATTCTGATGTATCCCCTGCAACAAATGGTCCAGAAAGATGAAACAAATCAATAGCAGTAATAATTTATTCATCATGTTGAATTGTCAATGGCAATTATAACAGTAAAGTGCTTGACTTCCACAAAGGTTAAGCTTTTATTATTTCCCCTCTCTGACCCCAGAAAGGTTTCTGAAGGCAGATGAAGTCTAGAACTTCAAAATCCAGATTTGCTAAACTCAGCCTTTTTCAGGTCTTCTCCCCAAGGTGTCTCACAGCGGAACAGGGAGAGGTGTCCCTGTGTACAGCAATATAAATGTGAGCCTCCCTTACACTGAAGGATGCTCAAGGTGCCAAAGTGACTTAAACACTAAAATCCCAGAAAATCTCTCCACAATCCCCACACTGCCCAACCCAGGGAGGACTGAGCTGTTCCTGTGCATTTCCCAGCTGCTCCATGCCGAGCACACTTTGCACCAAACCTCAGGCTTCGCTCTATAAACATCTCCAAGGCAGCATCCATCTCCTGGCCCTCATCCTTCCCTTCTTAAAAAGCCAAAGAGGAACAACTGAGACGATCCCTGCAGAAGCTGCCACAAGCATGGGATGCATGGGGAACTCAGGACAGAGCCTTGGGTCTGCATTCAGAGATTTACAGTGTGGAGGCACATTAAAATTACAAGCTTGAACAGGCGCACTGGAACAATAACACATCAGAGTCCTGTAATTGGGCCCTGAAATACACTTAGTGAAAAATACAGACCAGCTGCAATGCTGGAAATGCTCCTAATGCAATCCAAGGTAATTATTGGTAAACAGACCATCAAACAAGTGCATTAATATGCTCTGATCAGAGAGAGAATCAGATGGACAGTCTGGCACAGCAGCTTGTACCTGCAAATTATTTAAATGATTTGAAAGAGCAAAGCCCCAAAGCCCTAGAAACACTAACTCTAATGAAAGTTATTAAATGCTATTTTTGTTATCTGCTGGTGTTAACATCAGAAGACCCATTTGCTGCAGGGACTGTAATTGTGCTGCTGAGGGTCCGAGCTGAATAAGCCTGAGATTTGCAGACTAAAACGACTGCCTTGGATTTGCATGATCTCACCGACACTCGTTTAAACACATAATGACTTCCTGCATTTTTCACTGATGTTGGAAAGGAAACCCAGTTATTTTGCTTTTGTGAGATGCACAAGTTCCTGATTTTACTTCATCATACATATACTTTATCTGCAAATGACACAGAGGAGTCTGAAACAAGATCTCCTGTTACAACATTACCTATTTTTATACTTCAACTGTTTCAGTTTAGCGTATTTTTAGGATATACTTTCATCTCTTCATGCCTGAGAAAGATAAAAGTATGCCGAATGATACAAGCTTCAGTACCATCCCTCTTGAGAATAGTCACTTAACCAGAAACTAATATTGCCAAATAAATACACAAAAATCCTTCACCTGTGGGCTACAGTTTAAGAGTATTTTGTAGCTCTTTTCCCCTGGGTTATGGGCTGTGAATATTCCAAAGATACAAATATAAATAAGTTAAACTGAAAAATGTTCCATTTCGACAGTGAATATTTTATCAGTCAAGTTCTCACCACCCTACAGTATTAAAAAAAAAAAAAAAGGCAGCATACCCAATGCTAAACCTTGAGAAAAGTCAAAGAAGATTGAAACACTGTCCCCACTCCCAAGTCTGAATCCAGCAGCCAAACTTCCCAGCTAATACATCCCATCCTCTCTACCAGACAATTGTTTAGCCTTTGTAACTCAAAATTTTACACACAAAATGCAGTGTAAAGCTCTGGAGCAAGCTTTATCAGAGCCCATCCTGCTCCTCCCTCATTTTAAAGACCTCCAGAAACTTGGGCTACACTTTACAATTTCAAAAGAAACACACAACCTGTAATCTTATTTTCTGTTTTTTCACATTGCAAGACAGGCATGCTTCCAGCTTTAATGGTGCATCCATCCACCTCCAGTGAGAGTCACCTCCAGTGAATTTCATTACCTGGTTCACTGTCCATTTTGCTTCCCAGCATGTCAGGCATGTTGCATGTCACCAAGGACAGCAAGAAAGCTTGGCAGCAAAGGAAAGAGGAAGAGTGTGTTACAGAGAAAGAACATGAGCCCTTTGATTCTGCCCCTGCTTGGGCATACAAGGCTTGTGCTTGGAGTGCCAGCTTGGCCCCAGAGCCCCAACTCGCCCAGCACAGCTCTCTGCAAAGGAGGCAGGCAATGACAACAGCTGCTCTCATTTATTAGTTGTGTCTGTTCATGATCACCAACCCTCCCTAGGACACACCACTCCGATTGCAGCCAGACGGAAATGGCGAATGTGACTCGAGGCAGCAGGAAAAACACTTCTCCATCACATGTGCTTTACCCTTCACAGGCTCCACTTCCAGTTGTCTTGCCTGTCATTAAAAGGAACTCACAACCTGCTGCTGAATGATGTACTGTAATCAATACAAACAGCCACAAGATCCCCCAGAAAGGATGTGGAAGCACTGCTCAGCAGCAATATTTATGAGTGCAGGATCCCACAGACCAAAGCAGTCCCAGCTCTCCTGAGTATTTCCACTATTTACACTGAGATCAGAAAATTAAAATGATATTTTACGCCTAATGGTTCGAACAAGACCTGTGAAGTCCTTCTCTCGGTCCCATTTACAACACAAACGCCAATGACAGAGCAGCAGATGGTCAGAAACACTCCCCTAGAATATTCAGGCGATTCAACTTGAATCTGTGCCCAAATCATTTAACTTTAATGGATTCTTTCATTAACAACCAAAGAAAGGGAATATGGTTGCCAGGACATTAAAATCACTTTTTCAATTATACTGTTATAAAATCGAACAAATTAGCTGTAATTCTTAGCTGAAGCTTAAATGGAAGCACAACTTTATGAAAGAAATGAAAATTGATTTGGATTAGTGGGCATCAAGGGCTTTTTAAAAATTAACAAGATTCTTATGACTTCATAGCATGGATGGATTAGCTGGAGGTTTTGCTGCCCTGTGCTTGCTACCTGCCAAAGCATGGCAGCTGGCTTCACAGCATTTGTTACAGAGGGGTTTAATTAGACTGAGGGGAGAGGATGCAAGGATTGAAGCTGGAAACAAAGTTCTAGAGAAGCTGGATGGTATCTGAATTCACCCAGTCCTGCAGAGTCTTCACAAAACTCAGGGAAATCATAACCTCTAAGCTTTAGCAGGACAAGGTCTACAGGCTGTAGTGTTTAGCTCAGGGCAGTCTTCCAAAACTGTACTGGATTCTTCACAAACAAAAAAAAAATCAAGCCCAAGATGTGTGGTTGACACAGACAACTTCAATGCAGGCTACTGAAAAAAAAAAAAAAAAAANAAAAAAAAAAAAAGAAAAAAAGAAGAAAGACCCACATATCACAAAAACCCAAACCAGGTAAGGATTAACAACGGGAGCAGCAGAAAGAGCAACTCACAAAGGAAACAGGAACTCTAACACTGGGCACCAGGATGCAAGTTACCTACAACACAGAGCAATCGGGTCACACTAGGAAAAAAAACTGTCCTTTATATTGTATAATATGAACTTAATGAAAGAGACCTTCACTGAACACAACTTGCATTGATCCTAAAGACCACGTACCCTATGATGTACTTTAGAGGGCCATCCCCCTGCCAGGGAAGGTAGTGATTTGGAACTGTTGCCCAGAAAAAAGAGACTGAAACCAAGCTGGAGACTTTTATACCTGCACTGGACAAAGCCTTTTAAAATTTATTTATTTAAAAAAAAAAAAAAAAAAAAAGAAAAAGAAGAAAAAGGCACTACTGGGAACAATCCTGTTTTGACCCCTGTGAGCCAGACAGGATGTTCCACACCTCAGGCTCCACCCCACACATCTCCAGGATGATGCACTGCCGAGAGCACTGCCTGCTGGCACAACTGGCCTCTCTGTAAGGTAAATGCAGCAGAACATTTCAAAACCATTTTCATGAAATCTTGCAACACAAAGCACTTTAGACTACGCCCCTTTACGAGTCAGCATTTCATATTTAGTTATTTCTGCTCTTTATTGCAACACAACGGGTGGTAATTTGCATCAGTAAAAGCTGGCTGGAAAAGTTAATCTTTCTTTGGACAATCCTGAATATTACTACTTTGCCATAATCCTGCTGGTTCGTCACCCTGTATCTGGCTTTCAGATATGCCACAGAGTAATGTTCTCCAATAAATCAAGAAAAGCTTTACCCTTTGAACCAAGCTTTGAATTGTAATGTCTGTGGGTCTCCATGTGTTTGTTAGCTGGTCTTATATTTAAGAAAACAGGAGAAAACATTTTAATCCAGAACCTTTCAAGCTCCACGTGTCTTTGAGTTCTTTTAATGATTTAAAAATCAGGGAACCCTCTAGTTTTCTGTTAGAACTAATGGCAAGATTTGGCCTAGTAGGGTAGCAACTATGCACACATAACACACACAACCAAGACTTTTATCTTGTCTAGGGTAGGGATCTGAAAAGCCTGGAGCTGGAGAAAGGATGAGATTGTCACTGACAGTGATCTCTTTGCAAGGCAAAGCAGAACGGGCTTCTCCAAACCAATGCTTTAGGATGAAGGTGACTTTTGCACCATTGCAACGGCACAAGAGCAGGCACACATCAAAGTGAATGGCAGCAAATGCCAGGGTAGGAAATGGTAATTTCCAGCCAAGAGCATAGGAGCTTCCTGACCCAAACTGCCTGACTCAACCAAGCAGCACAGATAAACACTAGAAAGCATACCTGCAAAATCTGGCCTCTGGGCTGACACTACTCCCAGGCAGGAGCAGGTAGAAGAACTGGCACTTCTCACCACTCTGTAGGCACCAGCACCTCTGTCCATCAACCCTGAGTTAAAAGTACCTACAGGGACTTCTGAATATCCATTTTGACTTGTCTACGAGAAGAAACTTATTATTATCATAATTATTAGTAACAATTATACAACTATTATATATGTTAATATATGTCAACAGAATAAGAATATTAATATATTCTCTACAGGGTATTTCACAGAATTAATGAGATCTCATAATGAGCCTAACCTCTCTGACATCTTGCCGATACTTATTTCTAAGCAAGCTACTAAATTCAATGTGCATCTGCTCCAGCATTGAACTAGCTTGCAACTCAACTCGATACCCATAGGTGAAAAGGACATGAATGCTAATAAAGGGAAGTTTCTGCCTTGCTGAGGGCATTGATGGAGGAGGGAGATGTACATTTACTCCTGATGCCTTTATTATCACACTGGTTCCCTCTACTACAGGCAGCTCTGAGCAGCCAAGTCTTAAACCACCCCAGCTCCTGCTGCAGGGAATGGCAGCAAGTCCTCAAGAGTTCTTTGCCACTGATGCATCAATTCAAGCACATCACGGAGCTGTCCCTATCTCCAGTCCCACCTCCTCCCCAAGACTTTCAAAGTCAACTCCAGCAAGGCTGCTGCTCGCAACAGTGTCTTCCTAGTGGTCTTAGCGGGCATATGCAGGGCTTCCCACCCTCTGACACCTTCCCAGCCTGTTCAGGTGCCATGGAAAGGGAAGTAAGCACTCTCCCATGCGCTGGGAAAGAAACCACAGTGCAGTCCTACAGCCAGTGAAATGTGCCCTCAGCATCCTCAGAGCCAGACATAGTGGTACACCCAGGGGCACACAAGGTTCCTCTTGTGTTCATTTGCATCCTACCTCCTGTACAAGCTGAGAATCAGGAACAAGAAGTAACTCATTGCAGCAGCAGATCCTAAAAGCCCTAATCCTCTGGTAGTGAATTCAGCAGCAAAATTCCCACAGAGAGGAGGATTTAGCCCTCAAGAAGTCCAAAACAAAAGCAGCATCTGTGACTTACCCATGAGACCCACAGCCACAACAGTGTAAAAATTACATTCACATGGACTTGATGCTACTCATGGAAAACGACTCTGGAGCCTTTCTGCTGGCAGACCTCATCTCTGAGCACGCTTCTCCCCTGCTTTTGTTCTTTATATGATATTTGCATGGAAACAAGAGCCCTATTTCTCAGCTGCTCATCTCACCCTGCTGTCTGCCCTTCCCCAAAAGAAAACAGACTTTTCAGAGAAGCTGTTTTCATGCAAATAGCCGGGAATGACAGAAGAACAGTGAGCACCTCCCAGAGCCGGGGTGCCAATGCCAAGCCAGAGATATCCCATGTGAATAGAAATCCTCTCAGCCTTTTGGGGATGAAAGCTGCCCTACCGGGTACATGGGAAGAGCTTACTGGAAGACTTTCAGAGCATCTTCCATGGAAAAACAAGTCTCTTACTTCAAGACCATGCTGAGAGGTCCAGTTGTGCGGGATGCAAGATCAATCACCATCCAGGAAAAGCCCTGCTAGCCCGAGGCACCCCCAAACTCAGCACTGACATGTGGCACCATCAATATGAGACTCAGATTCCTTCAAAAAAAACCAAACCAACAGTTACGGGAGGTTCAAATTCTGCCCTTGCCCCTGAATCTTCCTGTAATTTTTGCACTTTTGTAAGCATATTACTGTTGTTCCAGTGGGGTTGGCTATGTGGAAAGTCTAACCAAAGGGGGGAAGCTGACAGTGACCTGCTCCATGTATCTAACTTGGAGTGTGAGCCAGACAGTACTGTCAAAGGGCAAAGAATACACTCATGGAAACAAAACCTCTTTGTGCCTCTAATTTTGTTCCAGTTAAGTCAGTTCAGCTGTTCCATATAACCAGTCAAAAACATTCAGTATTTCCCAAAGTATTTTAAGACTTCAAAGTTGTAGGTTTTATTTTGACAGTTTTAAAGCGCATAGCTTTTTTTTTCTTTAGAGATTTTTTTTTTGCATTAAAACCAAGGCTGTTTAATAAATTAAGCTTTATAACAACCACTGCCGCTCTGCTTTTATCATGGCTTCAATTAAAATATTGTTTCTTGAAGACAGCTAACGGCTTCTGAGAAAAAAAATGAGGGTGTTTCACTGAGAATGTTTTCAATAGACTTAATTTGTTAAAACTTGTGATTAAAACCAAACTCCAAGTAGGGCAGGCTCAAAACCAGGGGGGTTTTAAAGCTGTTCAAGTTGCTGATCTGAACTCAAAACTTCACAGCCTTAAATGAGCATACCTAAAAAGTAAGTTCTTCAACACCCAACAATGGAAAATGTAGGGAAAAGCAACCTCTCCAATACCCATTGTGAGGAAAATGTAGGAAAAACACTGTTTAGAGCAGTGCCTGGCAGCTCAGCAGAGACAGGAGCTCATGAGGAGCAGGCTGTTCCAGAACAAAACCTTTCTGCATAACCCAGGCAACAGATCTGACCTTTTCATCTACAAAAAACAGCCAGCCCACCAATGAACTCATTACTGGCAGAGATCTGCCCCTCAAAACTGTTTTTTTTCACAGTCTCAGGGCCAAACCTGTTCTGACACCGATTGCCTCCTGTCAGGAAAGTGCTGGAACGGCTTGGGGACAAGACCTGTGCTGAAACCAAACCTGTCTGAACTCTCCCCGTGTAACCTGAGCTTCACACACCCGCACTGACATTGTCACCGAACTGAGCAAGCGAAGGACTCGTGTCTTCAAAAGCAAACAAAAGAGGGTTATAAAAACTAATCAGCTGTTTGTGCTCACTGCTGCTCCTCTCTGCAAAGCTGTAACCACAGCAAGTACATCTCTGAGGGCTTCTCCCAAGCAGCTCTGGGATGGCCCGGGCTGGGCCAGACTGACGGTGCCAGCAGCAAAGGCCCTAATCCCACAGTTTTGAGGTCAAAGCTCCACTCACACAGTTCACAGTACAGCCCACAACCAGCTGTGTCAGCACAACTGAGAAAGCAGGATCAAGCAGCCGTGGGGACGAAGCTTTTAAGCCTGTGATGCTGCCAAATGCTTCGTATCACAGCCTTGCCTATTTGCATTTCTGCCTTGGGCCCCATCTGTAGCTTCCCATCCATGTAAAAGCTGTCCCCAGGGAGAAGAAAGGCTACTGTCCATTTGTTCAACACATCTCTAGCACATCCAGCTTCAAACGAAATAGGTGGTAAAACTCTCTTCCATGCAGTTTTGACTCTCTTGTTGTCTGGAGGCAGGGAAGATCAGAAATGGAAATAGCTGGTCCAGTGGATTTGATCAGTCAGGACCAGGCATCAGTGCAGCTCTCATGCTGTCTTCCAGCTCCCAAGCCCTCCCAGCCTTCCATGCCAGCACCACATCCTCACCATCAGAAACACACACACACTTAATTCTTTCCTCAACTTCCACTTCAGAGAAAAGATCCCACAAAGTAGGTCTCCAAATGCAGTATCAGTTAAATCACTTTGTAATAACACCCAAAAATATCTTTAAAATATGGTTACATCCTGTTTCAGAAGTCTTAATGAGCCGTATTTTTAGCCCAGAAATAACCTGAAAACCAGCAGAGACACACTGCAGCATAAAACCATGTCACTGTAAAGCTATTTCATTACAAGCCATGGCTCTCTTTGCACAGATAATTTCCTCCAAGAGCCAAACTTAGCTGTTACAAGGTTTTCCAGCAGGCACATGTGTAGGGCAGCCAGAAATGAGCCTGATATACCAGGCAAAAGTTAGGAACCAGGAGAAAGAAAGGAATAAACACAGGAGACGGGTCCCTTTCAACACACGTCTCAGCAGAGGTCACTGCAATGACTCGGAGCTGGAGGAGGGCCAGGGCACCATGCATGCACCTGTCAGGGATCCCACCCAGGCTCCAGGCAGGCATCCTCACACACACAGGAACTGCAAGGCTGGAGAAAGCTAGGAGCTCCAGCTGAGACCATCCAGCCTCTTGAGCCTCACACTCACTAACTGCAGTGACAAAATGCCAGTGCCCGGCACAGCCAAGGCTGGCAGAGCTGCACAAGGGAGTACAGACAATCCTCCAACAGCCATTTTCGCCATTAACAACATCCAGAGGTGACAGACAAGCAGAAGACAGAGGCAAGGCCAGGCCCATGGCACCTCAACTTGCTTAGGCTTCATGGAGAAACTGTGGAAAGCAAGGAGCAGATGAGGTACAAATCTGGGGCTCCATGGGATCCAGACATGACAGTGGCAGGCACTCCAAGGACATTTCTGCTCATGCCCAGGGGTTTGAAGAATTCAGCAGCACCCAGGGCAGCTCATTCCCAAAGCCCCTGGCCTGCACACTTGCACTGCCTGGGAGTCTCGCAGGGCTTGTGAGCTCAGACAGGGCTGAGGAGAGGCACAGACACAGCTACCACCACTCATGGTTCTGGGGAGAATGCATTGCTCTCCTCCTCCCTTTAAAGAGAAAACAAGTCACAAAGACATCCCAAGCAAATGCTGGGGGAGTGACACCCTGTCTAACTCAGAGGGACAGTGTGGCTCTCAGGCTCTAGAGAGAAACTGCATTGTTCTTCTGGAAGCTGCGCCTTCTCTGATCCTGGAAGAAAACTGGGGTAAGAGAATATCCATACACTCCTTATCGCCTTAACACGAGGAAAAGAATCTAAAATGGGCTTCTCCTCTGAATCAGCTCCAAAGCTATCTCAGAAAAGCCCCCTTATCTCCCAGCGGCCCAAACCACTCCTATTTGTTACAGAATAATAAAGCCATTACTACTGAGCAATCACACTATTACACTGTTGTTTTACATGGCTATAATTTAACAGTTCCTCACTGTTTGCTTTAGAAAATCTATTCTTGAAAGGTCTATAAAATTATGAACTCTTGCTCCCATTTGAAAACATAGGCACGAGCAGGGATTTCTGTTTCCTAATAAATCACATACCCCTACTAGTAAACACCAGCTTATAAGAAACATCTTTTGTTTATTGAAAGTAAATAGCACGTGGACATTTTAAACAAAAAGAAGGTGGGAGGCGGAGGGGGACAGACAGATTATGTTTTCCACTTTCATTTTGCCTTGTGTCTAAACAAACAGTTCCTAACAGCTTTGTTTTCCAAACCAACTTTCTCCCAGCTGCTATCTGGAACCACAGAAAGGGAAAGCAAGACTCAAGATGTACAAGGATTACTTGACTTTGCACACTCGTTTTACTCAGCAATCAGCGGTCTGGATACACAAGCCACAAGGAGGGTAGCTAGGAATAAGCAGTAGCCTTGGAGAGACCGACTGGCTTCACAATACATCAGTACTGGGAGGGTTCACTCAGACCCTCACGCCATGCCAGGGGGAATCAGCATTTTGCCAAGTTTTTGTGACAGGTCCCAATTTTGCCACAGGAACTGATCCGTTGCCTTCCACTGAGCCACAACCACACAGAAACTTGGAAGATGACTCTGAACAACAGCTTAGAGAGGAGGTCAGAGAAAACAGCTCTTACAGACCCCTCAGGGACAGCCACCTGTAGCATCTGAAAACAAACTATCCCCGAGAACCTTTTTAGCCAGGGTTGCTACTGTTTCCATAAGGTAGAGGAAGCAGAGAGATACTGACCCAAAAAGACACAAGAAATTACATCAGGATGGAGCACACTCTAATGTTTCTGAATTTTTCATCATCTTCAAGATCAAAGATATTAATCAAAGATCCTTCTCATCCCTCTGCCTTCAACTGATGATCAAGGCACCAAAAACTCCCACCCTCCTTTTTCTTGCCTTCTTGCTACACACAGTTTAGTGTTACTTAGACCACGTCTGCCTCACAAGTTCCTTTCCTAGGAGAGGTGTAGCAACACTTCACTGAAGTTTCAGGGTGGGAATAGCTAGAGTTAATATTTTGATCTGTTTCACTCAAACAGCAGAAGATTCCTTATATCCAGGTATAAATACAGAGACCTGACTCCATGAGAGACTCAGAAACTATGTGCAAATACCTGGCTCTATCACAGCTCTCACCCACCACTGAAACTTGCTGTATTTAACCCACCACAACCAAACACCCCCTCTGTAAATGACATTTAGTCAAATGTCAGATTCTATGTAACATTAATCTCTGACAACCCTGACAAAGAATTAACTCCACTTTCCAAGCCAGACCTTCACAAACATTACCCAAAAAAGGCATTTGAAGGGCCTCAGTGGAGTCCAGAATGTGATAACTTCTCACTTACACCTCATTCACCCCACCCAGGTCTTGCAGGAAAGCACCTGTACACAGCAGGGAATGTGCAGGCAGCCCGAGCATTGCGGGAAGCAAACCCTCTGCACGAGCCCTTTCACGAGGCCTTCTTCTCCCACCGTTGTACAGCTACCACAACAGCGAAGTCCCCCTGACAGCACACGGATTTTACTGCTACTTGCAGTGAAAATGAGATAATTAGGTCAGAAATCTTCAAAGCCCCTGCCACTGCCGTGGGTAATGAGATTCTGCAGTTCACCTGAAAATAAAAATGGAAGGAGAAGGGCAGGTAAAGCTCCTTCTCTACCAACAGCCTGAAGTCTAGCTGTGAAGCCATCCAGCAAACAGCTTAGTCCAGCTTCCATCAAGAAGAGATCCTTCCTGGCAGCTGGGAAGTCAATGTATAAATACAACCGTTTAAAAATAGGAGCATTCATATGGGAAAATCAGGGGCACAACAGATTTGCCAGCAAAACATAAGGTACAAGCAGCCAAACTGCCACATTTAAATCAGTGACAGCCCTTTTATCTTGCTGTGTGCTGGCTTTCTCCTTGCAAAAGGAGACCAGATCACATCTCTGTTCTTACCTGAAATACTGTCTTCAAAGAAAAGGGACAAAGAACCCTTCTGCAGGGGTGTCACTTTGGTGGCAACCCAAGACACACGCACTCCTCAGACTGAGCTGAAAGCTTTCACAACAAACAAAATCCCCTGGCATGTATTTAGAACTATTTATTGTTCAATTCTGTCTTTTAAAGTTAAGCAAAGAGCCTCCCTTGTCTGCTCTTGATAGGCCGCGGTTCAAATCTGGAGTGTGTCTTCAGGGCAGGGTGTAAAGTGCCATAATGCAGAGCAGATACAGAATGTCAAAAAAACAGCTCTACCTAGTCCTACGAGGTACACAAGGAAATACACACATAGACTCTCTCCCTGCTCCTTGTGCTTTCCAGCTCTCACCAACAGCCAACCTGTCCTGCAGAAAGGCCTAGGTGTGCAGCTTGTCACTCAGAGAGGACAAGAACCAACCCCCCCATGCTGCATTGGAAGAAAGTCATCTACTCCCAAGAAAAGAAGTCAGGCTCGTCAAATTTCTGCCAACTCTCCTGCATTTCCTAGGTAATTGCACAAACCATGAATTAATAAGAAATAATAAGCCAGCACACAGGGGAAGAGAAGACAATTCAGATCAGCAACAAAGAGAACTAATGGAAAAGTATGTTTTAATAGCTCAGTGCAGACGACTGTCACTGCAAGCCCACGTCGCCCCAAGAGAGGTGTCACTTCCCTGGGAGAACACGAGGACACAGATGCCACCCACACAGCACACGAACACAAGGCAAAGGTGAGAGGGGTTTAGGCCAGGAATTAATTTTGCAGAGAACAGACAGTGTGGGCAGTCCTGACTAGGCACCAGCCTGTCCAGGGACAACCTTGTCACCACCCACCGCATGGCCTTCGGGAAGTCACAAAACCCATCTGGGCTTCACTGCCTGGCTACAGCTGCAGTGTCTGACACCAGCTCCCTCCACGGGTGTGGACCACCCCAGCTTTATCTAGACCTGCTCTGCTTCTTTCTGTTATCACCTAACCCCACAGGTATGTTATCAATGCAGCCAGCCAGCCTTGCTGGGACAATAGCAGATAAGAGGGCAGGTTTGACATAGAAAATAATAAAATTGTAGATGATAAACTATTAAGTCAAAGGGGTGCCCACAGCTAGACATGCGATGATCTTACCAAGGACCTGACCACCTTGGGACTTTAATCCCCCTGGCTTAATTTCTTACCTAGTCCTGTACAGTGTCTGGAAACTCAGTTATCATTGAAATTGCAAAGTGACCTCTTACAGCTCAGGGATTGTGTTAGGAAAATTGCAGCATAACAGCCATATCTGTGGCTACAGGGACGCACATGAAGGTGGAAGAAAACAAGGAGCAGTACAAACTTTTAAAGATGGTTAGGACCCTCGAAAGGGTAGAAATCTGCCCTCCTATTTCCAAACTTAAACTTACATCTATCATAACAACAGGAAGATAACATATTTCATAACCTTTTTTAAAAATGCCTCACACCTACTTGGCTGTTTAACTTTCCAGCATCTACAGGGTATTTACCCACTGTTAGCACAAGTTTCTCTTCAGAACACATAAATTTTTCTGTTTTCCAAAGCTGCAGCCAGCTGAAACCTGACAGTTTGAGGACAAAGCAGTAAAAGGCCTGGGTCTGCTTCCAAATGGTGAAGGACACGCTTTCAACACACCGTATCCAAGCAGCAGAACTCCTGTGGGGATTGTCACACCACTATGGGGCCTTCCTGGATCAATGGGGGTCCAAGCTCAGATGTGATGCTCCTCCCTGGCTGTCTCTAGGCTTCTGCTTATTTCACCAAAACACATCTAAAAACCACACCTGGATTTACACTGAGATTTCAACAAAAACACCCCAGATCATCCACTTTTCTCAACAGTGAGGAGAGTTTTGCCTCTCTGCATCCTACTGCTAGATGAGCACTAGAGATGGTGGCTGCTCTGGACCAAGGAATTCAACCTCATATTTTACTAAAACCATATTTATTTCCATTAATCTAGACTAATTACTGCTGCTTCTCCTTTAATGAGGTCTGTTGTGCCTCAGCATGTAACACCAGCACAGGAGAAATCCTCATCTTCATAACCAGGCAATTTTGGGCCACTTTAAACAGCTCCTTCTCTACTGTTAGAAAAAAATTATGAGAATGACATCTCTTCCAGAGAGCCAGTTTCATTTCAGGGAATACTGTGTGATCATTCTCACGTTCAGGTCAGCAACAGCCTTGCAAAATCTCCTTTATCCAACTTTTACTACTGTTGAGCAGGGATTAACATTAATTGAGCCCAACCCATATTAGCCAAGGATTATTTGTTAGTCACCAGCCGATAATCACTTGCATTTTCCAGGAGAAACCTTTACATCGCTCAGATAACTTGCAGGATAATCCAAGTCACATTTTATATGTGACATCCACACTGTTGTCTTCCTCCTTCCAAAATACATAATTAGTTAATCTTAGAAAATGCTATAAAAATAAGTTCTGTCAAATTTGTAGTCAAACAAATTTCTGGTGAGAAGAAAATATTCCCTACGAGGGCAGCATTTTTTTAAGCCTCACAAACTTTAAAATACGCAAATAAGTAGTCAGGAATTTTCATTTACAGCCCTGCACATAACCAACTTAGCCTTTCTGTTTAAAATCTATATGGAAGTTATACAGATGTGCCCCATGTTGATGCATCCTCTGGTTTCCTGCATGTGATCATCCTCCTGCAACATCCCACATCTGCCTCAGCAACAGCTTGGCTGCTCCACAAAGAGACACTCTTGGAGCTGAAGGCTTCTTTACTTTTCCCTCTTCTGGCTCCGATCCCATCACATCTGGAAAGCCACATCCAGCACTGGCTGGCTGAGCTGAATAGCAGCTCTGCACTGAGCTGGGGGGAACTGGTGCCCTAGGGATTTGCATGGTCCAGATCCAAGCCAGGCTCTGAACTGAAGCAGTAAGAGACTTCCCCAGCTGAGCAAACACCTGATTGTGAGAAAAGCAGGGCTTACTACTGTTACTACAGAAGGCTGAGCTTATGGATGGAAAACAGGTGAACAAAGTACCTGCCTATACCCGGCAGCGAAGAGCAGGTTACCAGGAAATCCAGTGAGTGTACACATCCTCACAGGGAGGCTCTTCATACCAGGACGTGTCTTCACATACCTCTATAAACCCCAGCTTGGTGACCTTAAACAGAAGGTGCACATCACTGAGCGAGGACATCAAACCAGCCTCCCGAGGGGCTGTGATGGACAAGAACCCACAGCAAATGTTTAAGTAAAAAGAAGGTGTTGCTTTTTAAGAGATGCTCTCTTCCAAGCACAACCATTAAACCTGGAATAAGAAACGTCTCAGCTTCCCACAGCACACAAGAAGGCAGCACAATATACTGCTTGCTTTAAACACACAGAACTATCCCAAGCGCCTTCACTGGTGTAAAAAACAAAGAATGATCTGACAGCTCAGCCTCGTGCCTGGATGCTGAAGTGTTGCTGAAGTCTTTCACCCCTCACTTAACTCCTCTGCTGCTAAATAGCAAATCCTGGCAGCAGCCACAAGCATGAAGTAAATGGGAAGCTCTTCTCTGCCAGCAGCTGGGAGAAACTTCCATCTCTCCCCACCTTGCACATAAAGAAAACCCTGCAACAGCACTTGTAGCAATGCTGCTCGCCAGATTTTCCACTGACAGAGTCTTGAGAAAAGCCTCCAGATAAGAAGTCTGCTCCTAAGGACCCTCTTTAAGCAGATGACTTCTGCCTTCGGGAACGTACGGCTCATCTTCTTGAGGAAAGGTTCCCTTTGTTTTCAGTACAGACAAAAAGAGTACAAAGGAAAAGAAAGAAAAGTTGCCTTTACTGTGACCTAGGGAACACAGAGCTAAATAAATTTGATCAATATTTTGATTTCTGTGACAAAAGCCACAATCAGCACTGACACAAACAACTGGTTAGCAAGCTGGGGGGGGGTAGGAAGGGTAAATAAAACCAGAGTTTCAAGATGCTTATCTTTCCATCACAACAATTGCCACCAATGACAGTAATTTACATGGCTAATAGGCAGTATTATGTTTACAAAACCATTATTGGGAGGGAGAATCTAAACAATTTTTGCCAGCCCAGCAAAGGAGCTGGTGTTGGATCAGATCCTGGGATTATTTTTCCCCTTCTATCTGAGTGTATTTTGCCAAGATGCCTTGCTATGGAACAACATAACGTGCCTCCAGAAGCATCTTTCCAAACCACACAGACCTGTGGAGCATATGATCACCCTCCTGTGACAGCGTGAATTCTCCAACAGCAGGGCTGCCTGAGTCTCTGTGACAGGGGGAAAATACCTATCAAGCAGGAAAACAATGGAGCCAAGCCAGCAGCCCCAGTTCCTCTGCCCCATGCCACACTCTGTACCCCCCTGCTGAAGATTACCTCCAACGAGCCTCTTATCTCCCACAGAGGGGCAGCTCCCATCTCCAAACGACATGCTGACTCCACTCCCCGCCTCCCATCAGCCTGAACACCTGCTAGTTCTCTGCCCTCCCCGGTCCTTGGTTTGTTTTGGTTTTGTTTTTCTTTCCATGAAAAGCTCCCTATCTCTTTCTTACAAGCTCTTTCAAGGCTTTGCCACAAGTCAGACAGACAGGTGGGACTGGCAGGGCACAAAAATGGGCTCAAACTGGCTCAGTCCCTCTGGGTCTACATAATTAGGAGGACTATGCTCATCATTCCTTTAAAGCAGCACAGGTAACTCCAGAAAGATAAGAGCACATTTTCACTAGACCATCAGCTAAAAAGAGACAAAAAAGGGACAAAGATTTCCAAAAGAACATAAAAGCCTTCTCACATGCACAGGAAAAAAAAAAAAAAAATCGGTGAACTCTTGACTAGTTTTAATATTAGGGAAAATTCCACTTTTGTCTGGAAAATGCATGTACCCATTCTGCAGCTATGCAACAGCCAGCCAAGAGCCAGAGAGGACAGTCTTGCCTTAAGTGCAAAACTTGAGGTAATTTTGGAACCTGTAAGCACTGATGATGCTTCTGAAGAAAGAAGGTTTATCAAAGCCCTGACTGCATGAACAGTCAGATTTTGCCAAAACTCTCAGTGTATTGACAGGGCATGGGAAATCCATTTCATTAACTAACGACCTTTTGGTCACACCAATTAACTTGATCATCTATCGACAGTCAATTTAGAAATGATGAAGGATGCACATTTCCCAGCATACAGTGAAACAGAAGGACTTTATCACATCCCTGCTGCCAGCCTGGCATCACTTCTGCATCCCAGCACCATGTCTTAACCCACGTTTAACAAGGTGCTAAGCCATCCCAACTCCAAACAGAATGTGGTTCAAAGACCAGAGCAGGAAATGAGACCACAGAAGCCAGTCAGAACAAGGGAAAGAGCCCACAGCAGACTGAGCACAAATGCAATACTTCACATGCTAGATTTTAATTCTCCCACCAGTTTGGAGTGAGAGCAAATCTTGGGGATGCTCACATTTTATTAACACACCTTTAATATTAATGATCTGTCCTCAAGAACTTCATGGAAGAAGTTCAGAAGAAGAAGATCTGAAAAAAAAATTAAAACATAAAAAAACAAGAAAGGACAGAATTAACCAAGTTACTGAATAGCTCAGCTGAATTTAATATGACAATAACAGGCAATTGTTATTGAAAGATTTCTTAAATAATTTCAGAACATCTAATACGAAAGTTTCCCTGGAACACAGTAATTGCTTAACATAACAACCACAAAGTATGTTTATTACCCACAGAGATAAGACATGGCAGCTGCTGGACTTCTCTGATAAAGCAAGCAATATCACAACAGCAGGATCACACGGATTAGGAGCAGGAGAGGATCTGACTCAAACAGAGACACCAAAGGGCATCAGTGACGTGAACAAAAACACGTCCAAGGGAGAAGCTCCATGACCTACACACTCACAAAGTGTTCTGACATCTGCAAACAGGTCAGTGTCAGATAGGCTCAGACACCTGGTTTGGCTCTCCCACTGACTTTCCCTATTCAGCAGCTGCAGCTCCAGCAGAATTTTACCTTCATGCAAGGAAACACTGACCATCTCTTTCTCTTCCTTGAAGCCTCCATTACTCTTCAGAATTAGGAAATTCAATGGTGTTTCAAGAATGACTTCAGTATACTAGTGATAGTCAGACAATTAGCTCTTTGGACTTCTCCCCACGTCTGGTGGAGGGTTTGGCAGCTCTAGAAGGGCTTATGAAAACATGGCTCAATGCTGCTTTCTATGAAGGTGGTAAATTCAGTTTTAGCAGCTGTGGATCCTCTCACCAACAAGCTGTTAAGTCAGAAAAGCACAAGTAGCACTTGGAGGTCACTTACTCAAGGGATTTGATAAATGCAAGAAAAGTGCTTAGAGTGATGGTGTTCTTCATGTTTACAGTGTGTAACAGCATCCTCTGCTCAGCGGAAACGGGTGGGGAAACTGAGGCAGAGACAGCGAGTGACCAATACAAAGACAATTAGAACAGCCAAAGTCACAGCAGCTCCAAATCATGTGTTTGGAAGTCCTTTCCCCAAAAAAAAGAAAGCAAAATAGACACTGAGCCCCATAAAGTGAATGTTGGTGTAATCATAAGTCATGTTTTCCTGCAGAAAGTACTTCAAAAATAAGCAAATGAATACAAGGACTTGAGATTGTGCTTTCCTGCAGTTTTGTGTCTTGTGAGTAGATTGCCCAGTTCTACCCAAACAAAGTTCACGATCTGCTCAAAGCTCTTCCTGCCATTGAGGCACTTCAGGTTCCTCAACAGGTGGGTTTTCCAGTGCCTCTCCTTTAGTCCATGCAGAAACCACATCTCCCTCCTCTACTTGGTCACTTATTTTCAAAAACTCTGAATTCTCCATGTCCAAACTAGTTATGACTGACCAGCTGGTCCAAGAGTTATTGGGAAAAAGAACAGGGAGATGGACAGACAACTGGATGGGATAACTACACCTCTTCACCTTCAAAAACCAGCTAAAAATACTGCAGTCAAGTGGATCCAGTTCTTCTCCAGAAAGTAATGAAATTGCACCAGAGTTGATTTTGGCCCAACGTGCACTTGGCAAATACTGATAACAAGGATTTACCATATCCCCTCTAGTATTACAGTTGGCTATAAAACAAACATTTGCTTCCTACTGATAACAAAACGACTATGATCACTTGGGGTTTGTAAAGGTTAGGGTTTCTCTGTCACCCAAGGCAGACCTAAAAGTCCCAGTGTCCATGCAAAAAATACCCTGCATGTAACACTGGCCTCAATTTTCCCTCAGGTACCCACTCACCTCATGCAGAGATACAGTTTGGGATGGATTCCAGCAACAAATTACAATCAGATTAAATATTAATTCCCATCTTAATTATATAACCATGACTAGGCTTAATGGCCTTGAAGCCATTTAACCAGGAGAGGAGCGTGTAAATAGTGCAAGCAGCATCTCTTACGCTGCAAATGCCCAGACTGGTTCACAAGCACCTGGATTTTTTCCCTGGGAGAACAGCCAGCCTTTGGAAAAGCAGCTCCAGGGGAGGTAAGAATTCAAATAATCTGGCAAGCAGTATGGTATCAGGAGTCACAAACCCATGGGACAACATAGCACTCTGCTCTCAGGATAGCTGTGCACTAGAGTGACAAAGATTATGTATGTGTTGCATACTTATTGATGGCTTTCATCCTCACCTTTGACAGAAACAAGCATATCTACATTTGGCTAAAGATGGGCCATGAGGTTGGTAGAGCAGATGAAGTAACTGGCCCGGGATCACAGTGGGCACTCAGGAGAGATGCTCTGTATGCCACAGCCCACCCCAGCGCTTCGCAAACTCAGGGGGCCCTGGTGCCCCCAGAGCAGATATCTGTGTTGTCCCATAGAAGCTGCCTCCATCTCCAAATCAGGCTGCATGCAGGGAAAAGCATCTCCCTTCATCCCCAGGGAAAGGCAGATTGTCAAATATTTTCTTTTCCAATTCTTACTTGCGCCGCTCCAAAGTGTCTCATGTACCACCAGCAGCTGCCACCCCCATGGGGACCCCACGGCAGATCAGACCTGCTACAGCTGCAAGGAGAAAGTCTGCTGCAAAAGAGGGAGAGAAAAACCAGAACCAAGCCTGAGCAGTTCCTCCTTCAGCTTTACACACCAGAAGAGAAACAGAGAAACATCAGCAAAAAGCATTCCCCACGTTGGAGCAGCCCCTGCCTGGCTTGGAGAGACCGGCTGTCACAAGAGCCACGGCACAACGGCAGCAAGATCCAAGCTCTGGCACGAGAACCCTGCCTCTGGAAAGAGGATACAGGTGAAACCTGGCCAGCGCTGTGCGCACGCTGTTTGGCACTGTCAGCGCGCCCCGTTTCTCGGGGGCTGTAGGAAACACTGCTTCCCTGCGCCGCCCATCCCGGTGACACTGCAACGCCACAGTCACAGGGCCGGCGGATCCGCAGGCAGGTGACATCCTGCGAAGCGCAGGCGGCCGCAGCAGCAGGGACACGCGAATCCTAACAATGGGAACAACGACTTCCCCGGCACAGGCTCTCACGGCAGGCAGCGGCTGCGGGGTCACGCCGCCAAGACGAACGCGACAGGAAGGATAAAACAAATCTCAACTCAAGTGAGATGATGTCGAAAAAGGACATCACTGTTCTACAGTAAGAGAACTCAACCACAAAACCAAACTACACAAACCCAGATGGTTTTCAGCTGATCCTTCGGATGGAAAGCTCAGCCCAATTCCCACCAACAGGTCCCCCGTAGAGAGCCCCAAGGAAAGGAACCAGAACAACACCCTTGTTTGAGTCAGCTGAAAAGGGGTTGTTTAGTGCTTGTTTTTTTTCCTTAAACCCTTTCCTGCTTCTGCAGGGAAAACAGGCTCAAAGTCAGACAGCAGAAGGCTTTCAAAAACACTGGATCACATCCCCTGCAAGTGTACACTGGCACTGCTTCCATCAAGCCCAGAGGGGGGAAGGTTTTCCACTCTACTTCTCTCCTAGGTACATCATACCCACCGAGGCTCGAACTTTGGATCAAAACACATGCGGCTTTGTGATCAAACGCAGACTCCCCCCAAACCATTTCAACCCTCTGCCAAATTAATTTCAGATTGAAACAAGTCCATGTTTTTCTTTTCAGAATCAAACCCACCTGTTGGAAAGCACATCCACACGTACCCAGCAGCACGTCCAGGGACTGTACAGATGCACTCACTGCCTCCCTACACAAGATGTGGCCCATTGTTAAAAAACAAACAGCAACAACTAGTTGCCTAATTGCTTGCAAGAAACACCAAGAAGCCACAACTGCAAATTCTCACAAAACATGTGAAGTTTTCTTGCTGAAGTTGGTTTGGAAAACAACATCCACTCCACCACCCCCATTTTTTTTTTTTTCTTTTTAAATCATTGTTCTCTATTACAAGCCTTGGGATCCACTTAGCTGTTTGCTCAAATACACAGGAGACACAGCTCCCACCCAGTCCAGCCTACTCGCTCGGCTGCTGGTGGGGTCACAGCCTGTCATCCACCTAGGAAAAGCCACACTCAGTGGTGACAATGGGCCATTTACATGGACGATTATTCACTTCTACAACAGTCACCGTAAAGCTGCACCTATGTCGAATCATAACCTACCCCTAACAGGAGAACACAATGTTCTGACGAAAAAGAAAGAAAAGAAAAACAGCCCCGCAGCCATTCACGTGCTGTTATTATGCTCTGCTGAACCTGAATGCATCATAAAAGGAATAAAAACGTACAATGGCATAGGGATGGCTCCACCACCACAATACCCTGTTTAGGAGGGATTTTAGACGAGAGCAAGTCCATGGCACACGCTCACATTTTTTGGTGCAATTCTGCCAGCCTATACCTTTCCAAACCCTTCTCGGGGATGAGAACAAAAACCTTTGTGGGTTGTGCACACACAGGGAAGGAACCCCACAAGCTAAGATCCACTGCTCAGCCGACCCTCAATGCAAACTTCGACGGCAACCACAGAAAGCCACCCACCCCCATTTTTGCCGTGTACCCTCGTACGGCGTACGTGTGCCCTCGCACGGTGCCGTTTGCGTAACCATTGCAAAACACGAGCACGAAGAGCATGGCTATTCCTCGGTCACTTCCTTGGCCAATGGGACATCTGCCCACCCGTGTGTACCATGCCGGCAAGAGCAGGGCAAGGAAGGCGAGAGTCACCTCCACGGCCCTGCCGGACACCTGGGCCTGCTCTGGGCCACCCTGTGCCGGACAAGCGCTTCATTCCCTGCCAGCCACTGTCCCTCTGGCGGAAACTTGCCACTGTCCAGGCAGAGACCTGGAATGCTGCTGCTCGTCCACTGCCCGCCCCCCCGCCCCCAGCCTGGACACCGATGAGAGGTCCTGTGGGGAGCGTCACCCTCAAAGTGTGAGGGTGTCATCCCCAATGTCACCCCCCACATGATGACCCCAAAGGAAACACCATCTAGACATGGGCCATGAGCACAGCTGTCGTCCGTCTCGGAGGGAAGAAGGGGATGAAGAGAGCGGGGGAATGGCCACGGAGGGACGGGACGGACACTAAGGGAGGAAAAGGACGACTGGGGTAAATGTCCACTAAAGTGGAAGGAAGGCTGGTACAGCGCGTGACCGGTCAGGGAGCGCATCCCCGCGGAGCCGCCGCTGCCCATATGAGGGCAGGTGGCACCGCGGCCGCCCGCGGGCTGAGGGGCACCGACCCCTTCCCTCCCTCCTCACCCACCTTGCACGGCCAGGACGGCGAGGGCGGAGAAGCAGAGACAAAGCAGCAGGTCCTCCAGCGCCATGTAAGCCCCGCCGGGCGCCGGGAGCAGGGGCCGCCGCGGCCGCATCTACGAGGGGAGCGCGCTCTCCCGCCGCCCCACCGCCATCTTGTGCGAGCGCCCCGGCCCCAGCCTCGCGCTGCCCGCCGGGCCCCGCTGCCGGGGGCGGCCCTGGGCTGCCGCTGCTCCGCCTTTGTCAGCGGCCCGGCCGCCCCTCCGAGGGGGCTCCTCCCGCCGCCCGGCAGCGCCCGCACCAACAGGTTGCTGCCAGCCTGCCGCGGGGGGAGCAGCCGCGCTCCCTCAGGGTGGGGGACGGCAGGTGCGGGACTCCCCCGCCCGCCGGCGGTTCCACAACCCACAAACAGTTATAACATTTTATGTGGGTTTTTAAAATAATTTTTTTCTTCAATGTCTTTTGTATTTTTTCCGGCTTTCCTACGGGTGATCGTGGAGAGCACCGGGCCCCCTCCAGCGGCCGCGCTCCCCTCACGGTGCTGACCAGGGACGCCTCAGCCGGCCCCGGGAGCGGCCCCGCTCCCTGAGGGGGTGGACGGCAGGTGCGGGACTCCTCCGCCCGCCAGCAGCTCCGCAAGCCACAAATATTTATAAAATTTTACGTGGCTTTTAAAATTAAAATTCCACAGCCCCCTCAATCTCTATAGGGTTTTTTTCCCAGTTTGCCACGGGTGAGCGCGGAGGGCGCCGCGCCGCTCCCGCTGCCGCGCTCCCCTCACGGTGCCGCCTCCCCGGCCCCGCTGCCCGTCGGGGCTGCCGGAGCTCACTGCGCCGAGCCTGGCTGAGCAGCGGAGGCAAACGGACACCAACGACCGCATCTCCATGGTTTTGTGTGGGTTCAGTTTTGAGGCACAGCTCCTTCAGGTGTATATCGTTCAGTGGTTATCAAAGCCTACCCTGTGCTTCTCAGCCGTCTTTAAAAATAAAGCAAATAAAATACATCGTGTGGCATGTCCACAACTCATCGCTGTGGAGAGAGGCAGAACCTATCCACCAGCTGAGCCAAGCGGTGGAAATGAGGCAAGGAGATGAGAGATGGAGTCCAAAGTTGCTGCCTCCCAGTTTGGCTTGGCTGGGTCCCAGACACAAACTTGCACCACATGTCTGTGCATAAAGCCGCAGGTGCAGGTTTAGTCCTGAGGGCAAGTGACACCAAGTCCTTCTTTCGGCAGTGGTACCTGGCACCAAACACAAGGGCAGCCTCATCCAGAGTGGGTCTGCTTTGCCCTTCAAAAGGATATGAAGCTGCCCAGCACAGAGGGATGTTTCATAACAGTGGTGTGGAATGCGGAGAGGGCTTCAGCTATACAGAATATGAAAAAAGAAACCTTTTTAATCCAGACCCTCCTATTTATTAGCTTGTATAATGAACTAGAAAAACTTAACTGAAACCAGAAAGGCTGTGGTGGGAAGCAGGTTTCCCATGAATGTGAGTTATGCAATTCTAAATTCATACTTGGCACTGCCAGAACAGACAAGCCCTGCAAAGCAGCAGCCCCCCACTCCGGACACATGTGCAGGAGGGGCTTTGCCCAGCCTCAGGTGGGGACTCACTGTGCACCTTGCTGGGAAAGATTGCGTAATAAGGCCACAGCATTCCACTGACCCCATTCCTGCACCATCTCACCTCCCTGTGGAAAGAAAAGGAGGTAGTAATATCCACGGTCCCTTCTGCACTAGTCCAGCATGGAGGTAAAGATTAATGTCATCCACAAACCCTTCTTTCTCTCTGAGTCCTTCCCACATGCTCCTTTATGTGTGAGGTGGTTTTTAAGGGTTTTAAGGATGCTGTCAACTTGCTTTAACTAGGCTGTAAAGGAATATCTACTTGTGTAGATATTGTCTGCCAGTGGTTTCTTTCAGACACACCCCTGCCCTTTTTTCTTCAAATCTCAGACATTTCTCCCTTCCCTATAAGCAAGGAAAAGCTTTACCTTGCAGTCAGGCAAGTCTGGCTTAATATAAATAAGGAAAATTGCTAGTGGTCTGCAAAACACTGCACACTCTGGCTAAGAGGACCTGCCTGCGTTAAGGTGTTGACCAAGCTCCATGTCAGCAGGCCAGGGTTAGACCAGGCTTTGAAAAACCCAGGTCTAACCCCTGTCTTAGCTCTCTACCTGATCTTAGTGTTATTTGATTCCTCCGTGGCACCTCTCTGTCTTCCTGCATGTTTGTGGAAACAGGAATTAAACCAGTATTTCGACAAACCCAAGCTTGCAACATATATTCCTTGAATATCTGTCCCTAGGGAAAAGAAAAAAAGACGACTTGGCAAACAGCCCCCGAACTAAGAAGGCAGCAGAAACATCACCCGGAGCACCAGCTCCTTCACACTGACAACACCTGTGCTCTGCAGGAGCAACAACACCAAGTCCCAGCTCACAGAGGTGAAATGATTCCCTGTGGCACTTATAAAAGGAGAGCCTGGCTCAAGAGCCACTTAGAAGATTTGGGAAGGATCAGATAACTCTCTGGCTGTCAGTCCATAAAGAACAAGGTGACAGCGGCCATGCCAACAGAAGGGACATTCCCTCCCCAGACAGTGGCATTTCTGCCCCAATACTTAGGGCAGCAAAAACCCCGTTTATGTGCTGTAGACTCCCCAGCATTCCCGTTCCTGTTGATGAAGCGTTTCTGCCTTTCGATAGCTGCAAACCTCTGCTATTTCGAAAGAAGAAAGTGTGACAGGCAGAGCAGCAGCACTAAGTGGCAGGTGTTTGTAGTTCATCTTTTTGTTCCCCCTTTGAGAGACATTATTTCTGTGCTACAAAATTTTTTTGGTGAGTCAGGTGTATGGACAGTGTATCATACACGTCTTGGTTTTTATAAGATCTCAGGAATAATGGCTCACTAGGGAAATCCAGCAAAAGCTGCTATAAATTTATCTAGCTCAGGAGTAATTCTGAACATCCAAAGACACATTTTTAGGGTGTAAAGTCCCATTTTAAGGGTCAAAAGCCTCATTTTTTTAGGGTTCTTCCCACACAGGTAGCCTGTAGCCAAGGGGCGGATCCATGATTCTGAAAGGCTGGTGTCATGCAAGAGGTCTCAGAGCACAGCAACACATTACAGAGGGAT
Source organism: Vireo altiloquus (assembly GCA_013396875.1). NCBI lineage: Eukaryota > Metazoa > Chordata > Aves > Passeriformes > Vireonidae > Vireo > Vireo altiloquus. The sequence goes on along the minus strand of VZRF01013970.1, from coordinate 1,116,831 downwards.
CTGAACCAGAACTTCTCCAGGCTCTGAATCCAAACCCACACGAAGCAACCCATGTCCACTTCCAGCTGGCAGCTGTGGGATTTGGACTATTAGGATCTAGTTGTACAAGTTACTAAACAAATGCAGGTAAAGAGCAAGACTTGCTTCAAAAAAGACAGCCTAAAATAAAAGATACCTGAACAACAGGGGGAAGCCATTTCAGAGAGAGAACAGTGATGAGCAAGAAGATTCATAGCTTAGGTTCTTTCCCAAGCAGGATTAAACTTCCCAGTCTCAAATACAGCCTTGCTCCATTTTCTGACTATCCCTGACTCCAGACGTGTCTGCAGCACTGAGGTTGACGTTTTATGACGGATTTAAGCAGCTCTAATTACCAGAAGAGTTGGCTGCTCTTTCCTTTGTGACGGCATTAGTGCCTGAATGAGCCTGGAGCTGGACAGAGGAAAGGATGGTGCTGAAAACTTAATTGGCGACAACATTAACAACAAAATCAGGGCCCTGCTCCAGCTCCCTGTGCAATCACTCAGGAGTTAGTGCCAGCACAAGGAAAGCAATGGGAATAGACAGAGACATGAGGAAGTTTTCAACAGCAGTACAAAGCTGGATCAGCTCAAACTCACTGCAAGACTTCAACCTTGGTCTTCCCAGAAAAGGAGTCTCTTGGGGACATTCACCACCAGGACTCATTTTATTCCCAGACTTCTTCTGGTCTGGCAGCAACTTCGATGCTGGAGGGAACGTTGACTTCCAGACGAGGAAAGTGATGGTAGCCTCCTGTTCCGTATGCGTGAGCAATGCCAAACAGGAGCAGCTGGTTGCACATAATAACATGCATTGTGTAAGTGAGCAACACAATGAGCAATTTGCTCAACAACCCAGGGACATCAGGACAATTCTGTATCACAGGGAAGAAAGAAAAGAGGAAAAAAACATGTGATGACCAAACCCTAAGGGAGACTCAGCATCCTACACATCCATTTCATTACGCTTGCTCTTATAAATATTTATTACACAGCCTATCTCATCATTCTTCCAGGAATGGGTGTTGTGTTATTGTTATACCCAGGGAGGGCTTTCCTTCTTCCTCTGGTCCTGCTGCAGGCAGTCAGCAGTTGCCAAAGAGAGATTGGGAGCAAGAGTGTGACATCAACTATGGAAAATGCTGCTTAAAATGGGGCTCAGGGGCAGATACTGGCAGGTGCATTGTTAAGAGGAAAACGAATGGAAAAGGCAACACGTAATGAGATCCGGAAGCTTGTATTTAAAATATGTTCATGGCAAAAGGGATTTCTGCATGCAAGGGACCTGGTCCTACAGCCGGAGACACAGGTGAGCAGACTCACACCCTGAAGAAACCTGCATGGATCCAGGATGGGGGAATTATGATGAAGACAGCGCCAGGCTATGGAGCAGGAATGAGGGTAGGGTGGATTCTAAGTACCAACGTAATTCCTCTGCCTGCACATGGAAAACTATCATGTTAAAGTAAGGTAGAAGAACTCCAGCATTTACAAAGCTTTGTACATCAAACTTGGAGTGGGTTTTTATGTCTCTTTGATTTGTATTGCTGCCTGGATGTCCTGGTGCCCTGGTTCTTGCTCTTCCTGGGACTCGTCAGGTGAGGCTTTGCAAAATCAAATGCGAATTTACCTTACACAGAGACACATTGACTGATTCTGAAGGGAGCCAACAAGAAAGATAAGGAGGGACTTTTAACAAGAGCATGGAATGACAGGATAAGGGAGAATGGCTTCATACTAAAAGCGAGTAGGTTTAGATTAGATATTTGGGAAGAAATCTTCCCTGTGAGGGTGGTGAGGCTCTGACATAAGTCACCCAGAGAAGCTGTGGCTGTCCCATCCCTGGAAGTGTCCAAGACCAGGGTGGGTGGATGGAGCTTTTAGCAACCTGGTCTAATGGAAGGTGTTCGTGCCCATGGCAGGAGTTGGAATGAAAGGCTAACATCCTTTCCAACTCAAACCATTCTAGGATTCTGTGATCATTCAAGATGAGTGACTTGGGTTGGGTTGCTGACAGTCCAATTCAGAAAAAACACACCAAGGCAATCCTGGCTGAGATTTTAGATTAAATGAATCTGTTTCATTTCAGTTATTCTCCCTTGCTGTCACTGAGACTTTTTTGTGCATATTTGTTAGCAGCTCATTCACTGTCAGCTACAGCCAAATAAAAACCTACTAGAACCATCCCAATGTGTTATAAAGCAGTCATGTGGAACATCACTGTCTTGTAAACATGCAGGACTAGGAAAAATAATATTTTCTCATAAACAACACCTGTGGACTTCTCCCTACAGCAGTTACCAAGGACCAATAAAAGTTTTGATCCTAAATAGTCTAAATTTTATGTGCTGCTACGGTACCCACTAACTGAGGCTGGGTTTAGGCATAAAGAACACGTGTAACATCAAGGAATACGCTCAGTCAGGGCTGCCGTCAGAAACACCCGGCAGGCTCATTTGCAGTGGGAAATGTGTTCATGTGCCAAAAATAAGGATCTGTTCCGAAGTTTTATTGGATCTACAGAGCTGGCTATAAAATGCCATGCAGCAAAGCAGGGAGGCTGCCTGGTGCACATCCTCATGCCACCCTCTTGTGGCTAATCCCAGAAAATATAGTGCTGTACGCCCAAGGACATGGAATAAGTGGCACCGTGGCATTTTTGGGGTGCCTTGTCCCACAGCGATGAGATCAGTGTGGGGGCAAGCAGCAAAGTCCAGCCTGGTGACATGAAGCCATCTTAGGAGTGAAAAGCAAGTTTGGAATAAAACCATTCCTGCACTTGAAAAACCTTGGGATCTGGATCTGATCTGAGGATGGGATCTCAGCCAGTCCAACACGCTGAAGACCTGCAGATGCTCATGGATGTTTGGACAGATGTTTGATTTCCACAATCCTGGCTATTCTCTGCTCAGAAACTCGGATTATATACCTGTCCAGTGAGATACTTTTAGCTGTAAAATTCTGTCCTTGCTAATATTTCACTCAGAGAATCTGATGCTTTTATGCATTTCTAAACCCCATTTCCCTTTACTTTCCAGAGAGTTCCCAGATGAGCACCAGAAAGGTGACTGGGCAGCTCTCACACCCCCTGTCTCCATCCAGAGTTTATTCAGAAACGGCCAATTTGCCCCAAAAGCAGGTGGTGGCTTTCACAAGGCCCTTGGTGCCCTTGTTGTATAATGCAGGCTATTCCCATCCATCAGACAGTTCTGCAAACCTAAATAGATGATGTATTTATTTATGGATTACTGACCACAAGAAAGAGAAGCTTTGCACTATTGTCAACCTCACAGCCTTCGGTCTGCTATAAATAATGCATCATTGTTCGGTGTTGGTTTATGGTTTAAGTTCCAATGAGCGGCGCGGACCAGCAGACTCAGCAAAGATGAAGGCAGCACAGGGTATTAGGAAGAGAAATGGGACCATCTGACCAAGAGTGTTAGAAAAACAAAGCAAAAATGAAATGTTCTCCGAGTTATTTTAATGTCAACCTCAGCAGACTTGCTTTTACCTCTTAACTGAGAACTGCACAAATCTCTACTTATCCCCTGCTTTTTGCTCTGCTTTCTCCCAATTGTGAGCTAATTCGATTTCAGATAAACACTAATTAACACAAGAGGTCACTGCCGTGGCCAGCAGGCACCGTTGCAACGTGGCATTCAAACACACCAAGAGATCAAAAGAGCCTCCGCTGCTTCCTTTGAACTACCCAATTAAAACTTGCACAAATAAAGCTATTGTTTTACATCTGCCTCATCCAGGCGGGAGAGAGGGCAGAGAGCTAAGAGATCATTGCCTTTAATTGGGCTGTTTTCTCTCTCTTCTTACAGGTTTCTTCCATGTGGGTTTTTTCTTCAGACCAGTAGAAGAAAATGATGGCCAGACCCTTTGCGATGCAGCGATTACACGGCAAGGCTACAGCAGACTGAAAGCAAAGCCGTGGGGAATCCAATTTCCCTCTTGTGAGCAAAAGGGCATCAGTGTCTTTCTTGGAAGGTTTGATTGATAGCCCTTAAGAAGGACTCATAAAATGTGCCTCTCTCTGGCTATTTAGGCAATTCTCTTTTGAAGATGAAGGAGAATATTAGATTAATCCAACTGCTGTAACAGCATTATCTCCTGCTTTTAAAGAAAACATATTTTATGGCGTCCACACTCTAAGGGAAACAACTTGCGGCTGCAGGAGCCCTGGGCTGGTGCTTTGCTGCTAAACGTACTATGGGAGCCTTGGAAGGGTTTTCATCCAGATTCTAGGGAGCTGCTGCAAATACCTAGAATTTGTACCTCCAATCTTGTACCTCCATTCCACATCGACAGTTTGTGACAACAGAGGAACCAAGGCCAGGGTGGACCACAGGGTCAGAATCCCACAGCTATCCACAGGGGAGCTCACTTAGGCGAATTAGCAGGAGTGTAGGGAAAAGGCTACTCACCAACTGCCTGGGCTGTACAGACTTGGAACATCAATCTTGAGAGCTGTAAGCACAGAGCATTCTGGAAAAAATAATAGATGGAAACACTGTTTGAGTGTCTGGTGTTATCCACCACCAGACACTGGAAAAGGTTTAGGAACCGTCAATGCTGGGAAGCAGATGGGTGCACCCCTACGAGAGCACCCTGCAAAGTGTGTCCCACAGGAGGGTGCATTGAATCCTCTCTAGAGGCAAGTCATGATAAAATCGCCATCCACTACTCAGAAACATCCCCGAGGAGGAATACTCGGGATGGGAAGGGAATGGCAGAGCAGGTAAGTCTCAGGTGGGACATGTCAGCTTACCTCCACCTCTGCCTGCTCTGTTTCCTGTCCAGGTCTGCTCCTGGCCTGGGGAACAGAGCAGCTCATGCCTGGAAAGGCCTCAGTCCCTTGAGCAAGAAGAACCAACTAATGGATTATTCCCTCCTGGAAAGAAATGTCATCTCTTCTCAGAAGCACTGGAGGAAGTAAAAAATCAAGATTGTGACTACAATAGAGATCAGACTGTGGCTTGTCTTAAACTCACCTTCTGAGAATTCATTTATTGCTGCCAGGATGAAAAAAGATCAGGACTCCCCGAAACCAGAGTGGTTGTCATGAATTTGTGAAGTTCAGCCCTTCATCTGGTCCAGAAGCTGCAATGAGCTCTGCCCAGCTGCCAGGTCTCAGGGCAGAGCCAGACTGTCTGGGTTTTGGGTTGCATCTTCTGTCGTTCCATTCTTGTCCCCTGATTCACCAGATGAACAAAACTGACCCTCCAGCAAAAAAGCTGCTTTACCTTAAAATACTTCTTTTCCTTGTGATGTATTCCTGGATGCTGCAAACACTGCCTTGCTTGTCCCAGGATTTAATCAGATTAATTAAGCTGCACTTGTATTAATTTAAATTACAAGTATCTGAGGGCTCAGCCAAATCAAGTGATTTATGGGCCATATCAATCTAATTAATACCACCAACTCCTAAAATAAAAACCTAATGAATGAATTTATTATACATCTGTAAGATCAACTTAGTAGCTTTGGGTCTCTAGTGATGCAGCTGATTTGATGGAAGTTTTATATCCTTGCTAGAAAAAGGTCTTATTTTTTTTTTCCTTCCCTCTTGCTGTATTTTTAAAAAGTATCTTCTACAAGGCAGGAGGAGAGAGAGACAACACAAGCTCAGTTATCAAAACGCCAGCCAAGCCAAGAGGTCCCCAAAGTCCTGCTGTACACAAATTGGGGGGCGTTTAAAACTGAGTGCCCGTAGGAGAACAGTTTATCTGACTTCTTGCAGGCAGAACCTGCCCTGGTCTGTGCCTTCCAGCTAAGCAGCCTGAAACTGGAGTTAGTCAGCGGATGAGGATGGAAAAGGAATAAGAAGAGAATTAAAAGCTTCTCAGAAGCAAATCTGAGCAGGAGGGAGCTAGGATGGTTTGGAAAGCACTGCTCATTAAGGTGACTTTACTGGGCTGAGTTTGCACTGTCTGCAGCAGTGACAAAAATGCCACTTGCACAGTGACAACTTAGAAATGCCAAAGCTTCCCTTTGTCACCGCAGTGAGAGACTTCAAAATTCATCATGGGAGCTAATTCCAGGGAATGCAGGAGGCATCTCCAAGCTGCAGCCTGGTGGAAGGAAGAGCAGAGTAAAGGAGGAGCAGGGCCTGGCTCAGATGTGCCCTCGCCTGCCGCTCCCTTGGCAGCTCGGCTCTGTGTTGATTGGCTTTTCAGCCATGCTTTCCCTTCAGTCCTGGAGTTCACGCTCGATTTCCTGAGCTGTAAGGTTGTTTCCCTTGCTTTGCAAATCCCCTTAGAGCAAACAGCCACGCGACGGAAACAGGAGCAGGCTCCCTCTCTTTACCCTTTGCTTACTAAGTAAGTTCTTCAAATGCATTTGTCATACTGTGTTCAGGATAACAACCTGCTCCAGCAAAGGGAAGGGACTGGGAGGCCTTTCTAGGGGAGAAAATGGGGCGATTTATGGAATAATTATATAAAGACAGTGCCATCCTATGTGTCTGTCGCTGTGATTTATTACAGTTACACAGAAAATTGGCTGCTTGGACCATAAAAGATGGCTGCAGGCAAACCTGGACCCCTTTGCTTTCCTGTTTGCCACTCCACACACACAAACTCCATGAATTAACTCGGCAAATTTGCAGTAATGACCCATCATTTCTATTTTAAAAGAGGTGCCAGAGCAAAGGTGCTGTGTGGACCAGTTCCTCAGACACAGCCACATTCACTGTCCCTGCTGCTAAGCCATGGGCTGGCTGTCAACACGAGAAAGCCCTGCAGCCCCCCGGCTCCTTTGCTGGTGTACAAGAGGGTCTGGGGGCACTTCGTTCCATTCCATCCAGGGTTATCTGGATCACTCTGAAGGACTTTTGCAGTACCTCTTGCCTCCCCTCTGGCTGTTCCACTTTTGACGTGCTCCTGCTGTTTTTCACCCTCTTTCCGTTCGCTGCCCATAATTATCATTTTGCATTTTTCTATATCCAGCTGCATTTTCCATTTACCACTTCACTTGGCTAAAAAAATCCCTTTTGTATCAGACCAGGTGCTTCCACTGCTCTCCACACACCACTCTCCTTTGGGTCACTTCTATTCATGCTAAAATAACTTTAGCAACCAAAGATGCCATTAGCTGCAAGGGCAGGGACTCTGCTTAGCAGAGGAGAGACAAAAGGAAAATTAACTTCCAGCTCCAAGGATGATAGGATTTGGGCATTTTCATTCCTCCTCAACACTTAAGACTGTAGGTCACCCAAGGCTGGGAATTCATTCTTCCAGAGATGTTTCATCATGGGAAAATCTTCCAGCTGCTGTTGGGCAGCTCTGCCAGCTCTATACCAACACTTAGCAATATCTTTTTTCCATGGCTCCATGCTCATATCCAAACAGCCTCTCTGGTCCAACAGCTACAAGCTTGCATATTTCCTCATTCCAAATCTCAGCAAGAGCTTGTAAAAGTTTATCCCTTTTGTCCATGGGCAACCTGCACTGTGTCCCACCCACACAGCCCCTCGTGCAACCAAAGAACGGCCTGTGTTCAAAGGATGGGGCACAGGGAGGGACAACATTGTGGAAAGAAGGGGGTTACAGTGGGATCTGGAAAAGGGGGTTGATCCTTAGACCCACCACAGTCCACCATGGAGCCAGGAGAGTCTGAAGGTTCCCATGTCCTTCAGCTTCTGATGGCAGCTCTCAGGCCACCCTCCACAGGGTGAAGTCCTCTGGGTCTGTGTGGGTCATGCATCACAGCTGTACCTGGAACAGGCAGGCTAAAAGTAGTCTGGAAGGAAAACAGCAACAGTGTATGGAAAAAACAAGCCACAGGATGATTAACAGATGATCTGACTCCCTGCAATGCCCAGTGGGGAAGGTTATACCTTACACTTTCCAAAACACAACTCCTCTCCCATAATTCCTGCTCATCGGTTGTTAAATTGCTGCTGATCTTGCTGAAAGCAATATTAGTTGTTGCTTCAGGCTGTGGGTTGACAATCATCAGCTTCTGCTCATCAAAAGAGTACAGAAACATCTATTTTAGCTAAAAAGTTCCTCACCACCACTCTGTGCAGAGCAGCCGTTCCAGACAGCATTTCAGTGTCATCATAGCAGGGCTCTGGTAAAGCCCTGTCTGAATGTGTGGCCAGTTATCACAGAGAAATTTCTGAGTAAAAGCCTGAACTAATCCAGAAATAGTTTTAAAAGGTATAAAATGGCTAAATTGCATGGAAACATTAACATTTGTCCTTTGCTAATGAGGAAACGCTGCATAATACAACCAACCTCCAGCAGAAGAGTCAGGTCTGGCCAATAAAGGATGAAACAAAAATAGTTCTGTATATAGAGAAAAAGTAACTTTTAATTCAGTACACTTTCAAGCTGCATTGGAAAAGGTTGGGTTTCCTTCTTGAACAACCTGTATATAAAAAAAGACAACCATTTTAATTTAGTACAAGGTCATAGTACGGCTGCAAAGAAAAGTAAATCTTGGTGTGAAATATGATGGCGAAATTGGGATAATTGAAAACAATAATCCTGAAAATCATGTCTGAAAGCAAAACCAGCCCAAGGGGTTGATGCCCCCACAGTGACACAGCACAGGTTTGGGGAGGAAAACACCCCCTAGATGCTTTTCCCCCTGGAATTTAGGTTCTGCAGTGGCCTGGGGTGTGTTTACATGTGTACATGGGCATGAAGGTGCTCCAGCCAGAACAGAAGAGACAACCCAAGATGGAGAGGACACAGGTTGGGATCCTTCCAGGGTTGGAGAACAGGCCCTGCTGGGATAGAAAGGCTCTGGGAATGTGTTTACTGCCCAGGCCAGCAGCAGGGCTGGTGCTGCCTTTCCCGGTCACGACTGATGCAATACCCAGCCAGAGCCGTGGACAGCTGCGGCACAGGAATGGGAATTCCTCCCAATCCAGAGAGTGCACAGCAGGGAAGAGCATAATCTCTGTGATTTACAGGCTGCAGCCCTAGTTTAAAATACATTAAACTCCAACTATTTAATTACTGGGCACTACCAAATCACAGAGACAGAGGAGTCAGTCACGTCTGCTAATGCCAACATTTATCATCCTATTTATCTACTCCAGCTTCTGAGACCCATATCGAATCACTTTTCTGTATTAGCTAATAACGGATGAGTTTATTCCTTGTACCCCTGGGCAGCCCTCGATGGATATTATCGCACTGCTGGCAGCACACATCCACCTAGGGAGAGATAAACTGGTTTAGAGCATATAAAGAATCGTAATCGCCAGCCAAAACTCAAATCCAAATCAAAGCCTTTTTCCCTGCTGCCCCCAGATACTAATTCTCACCAGAGAGTAAATGCAAACAGTGCTCGGCCTCTCTCTGGTTGAAAGGCTGAAAACCTCCCGATACTTCTGAGAAATCATTAAATATCTACATTTTATGGTTACAGACATAGAAAAATGAAGTGGCTGGCTGAGAGTGGTGCAGCTCCAGCAACACACCTCTGTCCTGCTCACCTGCTCAGGGAGAGAAAAAATGAGCTGGTACAGGCATGGAGACAGAATGCCCATGAAAGAAAAATCAGTTGGTGAAGCACATTTATCCGTGGAAATATACTGGTTGTTCAAGAAACGGTGAGAGGAGAGTGAGAAACTGTCAGGTGCTCGGCAAAGCTGCTCCTTGTGCTCATTCTGTTCCCAGTAAAGTCCTGATCAACCCAGCATGATCTTCCTCTGTCTAATTTTCCCACTGGAAATGCCATGCTTTTCATTTTGCTTGCTTATGCTGCTTTTCATGAGGAAAACAAGTTTAAATTGCTCTATCTGGAAACTTTCAGCAGTCTTATTTTCAGAAGAAATACTCAGCATCCTCTCAGCTTTGCACAGTTGTCTGTCCTTAAGCTGAGCATGAAGAGGAAGAAAAAAGAAGGCTTTTTACTCTTTCCAGAGAGGAAAAAAAAAAGCATAATAAAGCATATATTTTTTATTCCATGGCAGGTTTTGTTGCTGCTGCTTTTACTTACATCACTGTGATGGTTATCTCATGATTGCTTATTTATTACAGCCTTTCATTCATATATATATATATATAAAAATAAAATCTAGTGGTTTATTATTAACCCCATCACCCTCTAGATAATTCTATTAGCTAAGCAGGTAATCCTGCCTTTTGATGCTTGAAAAACCTGACTACACTGAGCTCTGACTGAGCGGTCGTTATGGAAAAGGCAGCTGCATAAGGAACAGAGAACTGCAGGGAAATCAGGAAAATTATCTATGGATCTTCACAAAGTCTCCTGGAAGAGTTCAGACATGGAGCTGTCTTAATTGATAGCATGGCCACTTAGGGGACCAGTATCCATAGAAACTCCAGGGCCTTGACAAGATGACAAACAACGCCGCGAGAGCCTAATAACAACAGGAATAATGAGGTGTGGCCAAAAAAACCCAACAACAAGAAGCCAGGCATCTCATGGTATCGAATGGGTGGGCCCAGCTAATGAAAGCCTGGCAGATCTCCGTGACGGCGGGAGGGAGGCGAAGCACAACTGGAGGAGGGAAAAAAAGAGTTGCCAAAGCTGGATGGGATACCAGTCCCAGGGAAAAGCCCCACGGCACACAGTGCCCCTGGGGATGTGGCTATGGGTCTCTGCTCTCCGTGTACATCGACGAGCAGTAAATTGGGAGCAGCATCACTGGGAGTATCTCACGGAAGCCTGGTCATGTTTTGGAAGAGTCACCCCATGGCCTGGCCTTGGGGACGGTGTTTTGGCCACCGCGGATGTCCAGCCAGGCTGGGACCCGGGGAGCCCTTGGGAACCGCGGCGGGTGGTCTCAGCCCCTTTTCAGAGCCTCTCGCCGAGCTTTAATCACCTCTTGACCCAAGCTCGGCTCTTCCTGTGCCACTCGCGGCACAACTTTCCCAGGCGGGCGGCGCCGGAGCCCGGCCCTCGCCCGCCGCTCGGGGCTGCGCGCACGCCGCTCCCGGGGCGCATTGTACCACCGCTCCTCATTGTTCGGGGAGCCTGACCTTTTTCTTAATTAGCTTAAAACCGCACAATTAAAAAAATCTAAAAAGAGAAAAAAAGGAAGGAAAAAAAAATAGAAGGAAAAAACCCCCTCGGTAAAAGCCAGTCGCAAATCAAAAGAGGCAACAGTGAGAGCAAGCAATGTGTCACCACAAGTGTCCGAGTCAATGGAAACCTTGTTAGGTGGGGAACAAGGGTCTGCGCTAACAAGCTCTTATCTGTGTTTTTGTTTTCTATTGAAGGTGCATGTCATTAGGAGGAGTGTTAACAAGAGCTCTCAATAGCTTCATATGGCCAATAGCCTCTGAATATTCATGAAGGTGTGAACAGAATGTGGGAAAGCGGTGGAAGAAAAGGCAAGAAAAGCGGCAAGAGGGCTGATTGTGCCGGGAAGAAAGGAGCCAGGGCTCTGTGGGAAAAAGGGATCCTGAATCCCTCAAACAAGAGCGTATTCCCTAGGCAAAACCTGTCCTTCAAGCTGTGGGATGGTATTGATGGAGCCAAGGAGGTGGGATTTTTCTGAGCAGAGCTGGCAGGGAACCAGCTTCTGGCATTTGAGGTGACAGTGCCCAGGTTTTTTAAAACTAAAATCACAGCAGCCACTAGCACCTGTTCTTGGAGATGTGCAACTGTCTCTCCAGGCTTACTGGATTACAGGAGGGATCCAGAAGGTGGATTTTGCTGGATGCCTGATATTGAAATGGGGGTGAACTCAGGGTATGGAGAAGACAGGAGGCAAAGGAGTAAGTCTGGATTTTGCTCCAGCACTGCTGTGCTCATCATGCCAAAGCGAACAACTCATCTGCACCCAGACAAAATCAAGGAATCACAGAATCAGAGACTGTTTCATTTGGAACTAAATGTATACATCATCTCATTCCATCCCCCTGCCTTGAGCAGGGACACCTTCCACTATCCCAGGTTGCTCCAAGCCCATCCAACCTGGCCTTGAACACTTCCAAGGATGGGGCAGCACAGCTTCTCTGAGCATCTCCATGGCCTCCTCTGGACTCGCTCCGCATCCTTCTGATGTTGGGAGCCCCAGTCAGACACTGCATACCTGCTGCCCAGCATCTGCCTCCCCTCCTGCACCTCCCCACATCCCCAGCCTTAGAGAAATCCCTCATTTGCCTTTGGCAAGAGCCCAGAACTGCTTCCCAGAGGGCAGGCAGGATAAGGAAAGATGCTTTTCCTATACACCACCTCTGTAGGCTGTGCAGCCACTGCTTCTGCTCTGTCATGGGGCCAGGGATTTCAGCTGGGCTGGTTTAACACAGAGCTCCTGCTCTGCTCATTTTGGAGCAAAATTATACTGCAGAGTTGCCTCTTCTTGAAAGGCTCCAATCTCGCGTGTCAGTGCCAGATAAATAGTTTTCATTCAACAAATCAATGAATAGAAACAAAGTACAGCAAAATAATGTCAAGTCATTTCGCTGATAACGACAGCTGCTGGGCTGCATGGAGACAGGGAGAGCAGGAGGGGGTGTGGGGGAATAGATTAAAAAATGTAAAAAGCAATGAATCACAGCTGGGGGGGAAATCATAAAACCACAAGCCACTGTAGCTCCCACACAAACGTACATGGTATTTACTCATCTATTTCTAACGAAATTGCAAGTAGAATAGAAAGGAGAAGAGGGAGGGCAATGGTGAAAGCAAATTGTTCAAACTATCTTTGTTGGAAAAGCAAAAGGGCTTTTCTTCCAGCAGGAGGCAAACAGCATGGCTCCAAGAGCCGAGGGAGGGAATGCAGTCCCAGCCCTGCACCACCACTCCTTCCTCCCACAGGGTTCCTACCTTGCTGCTTTTGGGTCATCATTTTCCTCACTGCTGGTTTTTGCCTTGGAGCAATCTGTTGCCGTTTGCTTTTAAGAGAGGAAATCCTGATCTTGGGAACTCCCTGGGAAACGTGCAGCCCTGTAGGGCCAGCCTGGTGATGTTGCGTGCCTGTGCTGAGAAGCTTGAGTAAACCAGCACTGGTTCTCCATAGGTCTGTTGGCAGGAGCAGTCTGGAAAATTATTATCCTGAGAAAAGACTTGATGCTGGGGAAGAAAACACAGGCCTTTAATTCCAGCTGCCATTTGAAGTTATTAACCCCATAAAATGACAAGAGGGTTAATTGTGCCCAGGCTGTAAGTTCTTCCAGGCAAAATTTTCTTGCTATCCCGTCCCAGACAGGCACTGTGACCCCAAACTCTAAAAATACACCATGACTTTAGCCTGAAAGGATTTTGCTAAATCTTTGCTCCTTTCAGGTCTCAGAAGCCTCCATGAATGCACACAAAGGATTGCAAACTGGGAACCTTGTATAGGAACAGGGCAGAACACAGGCTGGTGCATCCCCCTGCCCTGAACAGGGGGTGCTTCTCTGTTAGCAAAAAATCAGAAATGAGTAAAAACAGGAATTGTATCTGCCTTGAGCCCCCTCCCAGACCTTCTGGGATAGCACTACATGGGACTGGGGTGCCTGCAAAGCCCCTTCTGCTCAGAGAGACAAACAGGAGGCTGAGCACAAGGTGACTGTATGAAGGGCCATCTCTTCTCTTGCACTGCCCATTCCACTCACACAGGTTCCTCTGCCGGGGCACCAGGGCCACCTCCTCCCCCGTGGCACTTGTCCCACCTCAGCAAGGCTGTCTCCTGCGGTCCCTGGTGCGACAGCTCCGGCTGGTGGCTGCCAAGGGCTGCCAACAGCATTCACATGGAAACACTCAGGAGAGGGAACATCGCTGGGCCAAGGAAATGCCTGATTTTCCTGATGATATCCATCTCCGAAACCACAAGGGACAGGAAACATGGCAGATGCTTTTGCAGAACACCTGATGTGCATCAAACACACATCACTGCTGCTTTCCACAGCGCAACGAGGGCAGAGATTTAATTACACACAAGCTCTCCTAAATCAAGGAGAGAGACAGTTGAAAATAGGGTGGAAAAAAACCCAACATTTAATTCAATTTATTTAGCAGCATCTTTATTGCAACAAAGGTTTTGTAATAAAACGCAGCAAAACTAATGTCTCCACTTTACATGATTAAAAGCTATGGAGCTCGGGAGGGGGGAGGGAGGGAGCCCAATAAACCCACTGGAGTGAGACATGCAATTTTGTTAACGCAAACAGCAGGCACTTCATGTTCTCAAATTAAACACCTGAACTTCTACTGCGCAGAACAGCCAAGTAAAAACCGCAGGAAGAGCTCTCTTCCCCTTCCAAAGGGGCACACAGAAAGTCTCTGCAGGGTTCTGGCACTCAAGTGAATGGGCAGCCCAAGGCAGGGGCCTCACCTGGCCAATGTTTCACTTCCTTAGATTCTGCTATTGCCTCGGCAGGGGTTGGGTGTCACGGCAGCAGCGGAGCAGCCGGACACATGGACACACACAGCAGGAACACAACCTACTTCTCCTGGCAGGGAATATGGGTTGGAACTCGGAATATGAGAATTCTCCATAATTTCCTACCCAGGTTTAGACTCAGGTGCTCCAGGGTTAAAGCATTACTACACCATCCCACTCGGAAAGTTTTTCCATAGCCTATTTCCAAATGCCACTAGTAAGTAGGGAATGCATTTTCCATTCTAATATAATGAAGTTAGTTATTTTCAAAGCTTTGCTTGGTGCTTTAAGCTCATTTTTCCATTGAGTTTGTAAAAATTAGGCAGTTCTGGGTAGATACTAATTTTACTGTGTTCTGAATAAAGAGATCATTGAGAACAAAGGGAGGTGGGGGTGAAACCCAACAGCTTTGCACATCCCACACTCTCGAGGCATCACTGGAAGCTGCATTAAAATGGGGTGAAAGAATGTACTTTCACCAGGAACAAGGACAACAAATCCCAACCACCTCAAAAGAGAGGAAACTGCTGGCACCAACACACAACAACTTCGGTATCTTAGCACTCAGATCCCCATATTTCATATATATTCTTAAACACATGAAAACATTCATTTCAAATATATCTGTGCAACTAAATATCCACCATGCAAGGAAGGCTCAGTCCTGCTCCTGCTCAGAGCAGGACTCCTGCTGGGCACAACACCCCTGGAAAGCAGAGGTGCCTCCACAGGGACATACCAACCTCTGGTTTGGGAGCCACAGCAAAGGCTCCTCCTCACACCTTTTTGCTCCACAACCTCCCCTACTCCCCAGGATCTCACTAGTTCTGCTTAAAACTCACGTTAACCAAGAGATTTTTTAACATGCAGGAAGTGACAAAGTACAATCCCAAATATCAAATAGGCTGGAAACCTCCTCAAGTGACATTCCCATTTCCAGGACTATAAGGTACAGCCTTGTCCTGGTCCTTGGCCAGACCAACACTTCACCATACAAGGTGCAGGAATACTACTCCCCCCAAAAATAACGATGCAAAGTCCCTCAGCACTAACACCTTCCTACCTCTACAGTCTCGATCACAACGAGGTTTTGCCTTTCTTCACTGGGAATTTAGTCGGAATCAGACTTCACCTAAGGCATCTCTTTTGTAAGAACTACTAAACTCTGGTGATAAATCCTTCCAGCACTTCCACAGGATAAGAGAGCACGGGGTCTTAAAGTGCTTAACTACAGTAAAAAGAGAAGAAAATGGTAGGAAAGAAAGAATTCATAATTTATGTTGCAAAACAGAGCAGTTACAGTATGTACTTTAATAGTTTTTTGATGTGCATATTTAAAACAGTGGAAGGATGCATTATTAAGAATTATATGTCAGCACTTATAATCACATCCTGCCTCAAATCCAAACCTAGCCTGGTTTACTCACGTAACTTAAAGTTCTTCAGTTCCCAATAAAAGAAGTGTTTGATGAAGGCCATTTTTGTTCTGTTTTTTTAAATAAAAGGATCAATTTCGTCTTAAAAATCATATACATTTACATTCAAGGGTAATCACCTCTAGAAAAAGAACAAAAACACCCCAAAAAAGCAACTTAATTTAATATTGAACAAAATATAAACAACCTTGGAAAAGGTGAATACTATCCATGGGTAATTTTATACATATATGTATATATGAACAGATATAGATATATGTATATATAATACAGCATAAACACGTTGGGAACACAGCGGAATTCCAGAGGAACAGCTTATTTTTGTCTCTACCCACTGTTGTGTTGCACATGTGCTCCTCTTTCGGTGGTGACTGTAGCAGTCCCCAGGGATGCTGCCTTTGCTTCAGCCACAATTAACCACTAAGAGAAGACATTCCTGGAGCTGGGCTCCTTCCGTGCCACGCCCTTCCCTCGCTCCGCATGTTATTGACCTGCTAATGGTGTTTTAACTGATCCACTTGTAATCACTTCGATCTGAAAACCAACAAACAGCCCGAACCAAGGCTCCCCACTGCGGAGGAAACACTCCCTGCACGCCTGTTGGCTTTGGCTCCTTTGTGTATCCCAAAAACCAGATCCTGTTCTCACACACGGCTTTTACAACCGTGTAACTGCCCCAGCTCCCCTCGCTTTGGTGCACATGCCCAGCAGTTTAACTGAAAAACGATGCGGTTTGATCCGATAGAGCCAGACTGTTAAATCCCAGAGGTCTGGGATCAAGCTGAACAGTACAAAATCAAGGAAAGTACAAGGTTACAACATGTGGAGTTCTAAGAGCGTAAACACTCGAGAGTGATTCCAGATTTTCAGCAGATGAAAAGAAAATCATGCTCTGCTTCTCTCTAGCACCAAAATAGAAAGAAAAGGAAGTTCTTGGATTTCTAAGAAAACTGTTAAAACTTATCAGAGTCTCAGAGGCAAGTCCCAAGGGGAGAATTTTCTGGATTAAAGAGAGTAATTTTCATGGATTTCTATCCTGAATTACCTGTTGCCTTCACACACTTATGCTTTTCAGCCAAGCCTGCTGCTTAGTTAAAACCTCAGTAGCAAAAACACAACTGGGACTGCAATTCCTTGAGGGTTACCTGAAGCTGTAGAGAAGGGGGTTCTCAAAGACAGCATCATCAGCATCACTGTCATCATGCACAGTAGTGCTAGAAAGGACCCAGGAACAGGGGACTGGACAGGACATGAGCCTGGGAAATAGCCCATCACACGAGAGGAAATTCAACAGAACAGTTCATATTGCCTCACATGTAAGGTCTCTCCACACATCCTCCACAGACCTTGGAATTAAGAGTATTGAATTTCTAAATTGTAACAGGATGCATATGCCTGTATCATGCTGATGTGAGGGTAAGGAAGGAGTATTGCAAACCCAGCACCAGAGTGAACATCAGGGAAAAATCTCAACGGGATGCACTTTGAAGCTTGTTTGAAAGTTTACAGTTTCAGCTTTTTAACTTAAGTTAGTTTGCACCTCAGAATAAAAGATTGTTATGCCCATATCACAGTAAAGTATCAATTCACTTCTCCACTGAAATCAAGTACAATCAGGATAGGTTCTCAAGCTGCTGGAAGAAAAGAGAATGATTTATCCTAGGGGAGAAGGAATCAAAGAACCTGGCATCAACTGATCTGAATCCAAACTTCAAATATGTTAAGAGGCAGCTTAAAAGTCTTTCTTCTTAAAAAACAATTAACATCTAGACGAGGGATGTGTCCAACTTGTGACCAGCTTCTAAGGAGTGAGACACATCCCTTTCACAAAGCATAAAAGCTATATGATAGCATTTAAAATTAATAAAAGTTGTAACCATTCAGGTAAACTCCTGCTGTGTAGTGAGTAAATCATTCAGTATTATGTAGTAAGATACCAAGGAACACACTGTAAAAATACATCAATTATGCCATAATGCTTTTAAAAAGTGAAGATCTGGTGCTGTAGAAGTACATTATTTTCAGTTTCAGCTCGTCCCCCAAGAGAACACCCATGGTACTGTATTATACCACAGACATTGGATTTTATTTACAGCTTAAAGTTTAAGTTATTAGATCACCGTACTTTAATTTCCTGTATGGCACCAAATTGACTTTTAAAAAAGTGTCTGTGAGGGTGTATACGGGTGTGTACGTGTGGCAGGCACCAGAAAGCAATGTTCCATCCTATTTTTTCTAGTTTCCTACACCTCCCTGTCCGGAGAGCAGCCATGGAGCAGAGTTCTGAGGTCAGTCACATGGCCTTCATGGCAGCAATGCGAGAGCCCAGGTTCTCCTGTAGGTAATACAGCAGGTGCAGTTCATAGTGCTCCCCCGACTCAGGGACCCTGATGCTGTGTCTCTCCTGAGGGTAGATCTGAAATGTAAAATAAAGTCATAAATATCCACAGGAGCTGCAGGTGCCAACATTTAAACCAGTCCCAGAGCCACATTCCAAATGTCCATGGAGTGTCTCTGCATTAGCTCTGCACCTGAACTAACACTCCTCATCCTCCATGGCCCAAACCCAGGAGAACCCACTGTGATCCAGCTGTGTTGGAGGGGATCAGCCTGGCTGAGCAGAGGCAGTTTCTGTCCAGAGCACATTCCCAGTTCTGCAGTGTGGGGTGGGATCCTTGGGCTCCACCTGCACTGAGCCAGCAGAGTTTAATTAAATGCAGAACCCTGTTCCATGCTGTATGAATGCTGCTGCACTGCCTTCCAGCTGCAGATCTCCTCAGGAACAGCCTTAACTGCTCATTCGCCCAATTTTTCTTTTTGTTAATCCATAAAATACTAACATTTTAAAAAATGCTTGGCTCAAATGCTACAATTTTAGCCTAGAATTCCAAGCTATCCAGCACAGCCATGGTACAAGATCCACTTCTGGACTCCTCCAAGACAGACATGTTATCTTTACGCCCTGTTTCTGGCCTTACCTGTAGGTCATAAGGTTTCCCCGCTCTCACCAAAAAGCTGAGCAGAATACTGGTGTGTGCAAAGTGAACATTCTCATCCAGGAATCCATGTAGCAGCAGCAAACGGTTTGGTCTGGGAAAAGCAAGAGATAAACAGTTCTAGACAGCATCCCACTCATTTCACAGTCCACAGAGATCCCTACAAAAACACTCCTCAGAGAAAAATATTTGCATTGAAGGCAGTGATTTCAGTTGTAAACTGCTCTGGATAGACACATTTCTCAAACCTGTTCCTTCCTCCTCTGAAAGTTCTTCCTGCATGTGCATATTACAGTCAGACCATTTATCTGAATATCTTAGTTATTCTCAGCAACGTCTCCTAGCTTGGACAATACAAGGCCTTAAACCTTGCTGATTGTCAGCTCTTTGGCAGAAAGCCTATGGCCCCAGCTTGCTCTGCTGTGTTGAGAGAGCCTCAGAACATACAAAAACATCCCAATCAACTAATTTTTGTTTAGCTTAATGTGGTCCTAAAGTGCTAATCAAAGTGAAGATACGCTTTTAATTCCTTTAGACATAAAAGATAGTCTTTAATTACAGCTACTATAAAAGGGCTTACATGAAATGGTCTGTAATTATGCAAATGTTCATTTGAGTATTAAGTTTATTAATGTTGGGTTTTGGGGGTTTTTTAATTATTATTTAATGCCAGCATTTGTGATTCCAGAAATACCAAGAACAGGGAGATAAAAATGTGTCTATGGGACTTGAACTTTCCTGTTAGGAAAAATAGAAGACAAGCCAGAAGCAAACTTACTCAGAAGGAAACTTCTCAGCCTGCATGGCCACGGATCCCAGGTAGTAGCCCTGCTCATTGTGCTCCGGGTGGCCCATGTAGCGCTCCGTGTATCCCGTGTCATAGAAAATCCACAGCGTGACAGGGGCTCCGGCTATGGCCACCTGCCAGTGCCACAGAGAGGGGAATGACAACACTGCCCCCTGACCTGGCCACGTCCCTCCCTCTCAGCTTCATCCCACTCTAACTGTGGAGCAAGCACAGCAATCCTCGCTGTCCCTGCCCCAGCTCACACACAGCACAGCTTAGCTACAACCCACATGTGCTGGAAACCAGGAAGAGCCTAGGGGTAAATTGGAAACAACTCCAAACATACCACCTGCAAGGGCTGCTGAGGGAAGTGCATTCTGTGGGGTTTTGTGGTTTGGGTTCATTTGCATGTCTAAGAGAAACAGCTCCCTAAGACTCAGCAAACTACCCTGCATAGCTACCACCAGCTTGCAGAGAGGCTTGTGGAAAAAAAGACCCATAAGAAAAAAAAAACAACCACAAAAACACCCAAACCCCCTTTGCAAGGCAGGTATTCATAGAGGTAAAAATACAACAGTCACTACGGATTGAGACAAATAATTATTAAACCTCCCAGTAATATTAAGGTTGGACTTAAAGAAATTAAGAGTAGCCACAAAGAACAAAACACATCTCAAGGGCAATAACCAGCTCTTCCCACACCTCTACCCAAAGGCAGTCTGGCTGTTTACTATATTGGTCGAAAGTCAGGCAGGTACAAGAACCTCTTTCCAGTACCTCTCCCCATCCCCAGGCTGCCCTCTTGGCTGCTTTAGAACACTCTGCTATGCAGCAACATGGGCGATTTGATCTGGGAATAGATCAGTCTGCAAAGGAACTACTCTCTCAGGCCAAAAAGAGGGAGGATGAGAAGGTGTTGTTTTTCACCAGGGTGGTTTCCCTTACCTGGTTCACAACACAAAGAGCTCAGCTGGCACAAAGTGGGCAGCAGCTGACACTACCTAAGGTACTTCCAGCACAAGTGGCCTGAGAGAGGTAGAGCTACACCAGCACAGTTAAGTCACTGCAAGCTCAACAGTCCAACAGTTGCTAGAAAAGCAACTTCTCTCTGAAGTCACCCAAATAAAAGTCTTGAAGAAAACAGCCATTGCACTGTGTCCTAACTTGTCTAGAGCAAGCTCTGAGGTCTTTGCACGGTGATCACCAATGGAAGTCAAACTGTTAAAGGAAAAATTCTGTCTGCACCACCAGAGTAAGTACTCAATGCATGAACATACCCTGAAGATATCTGACCTCTGTGTTAAAGCCATTAGGGAGAGGTAGCCTCCGTAGGACCAGCCGTGAATGCCGACACGCTCCAAGTCGATGAAGTCGTACTGTGATGCCAAATACTGCAGCCCTTCCACCTGGTCATCTATTTCTATTTGTCCCTGGGAGGGCAGAGACAAAGGTAAGTTGTTAGTTACAGGCCAAAGTTACATTCTCAGGATTGCCCAAGGTAACCACCTTCAGAGCTTTGGTGCTCAAGAGTGATCCATGCTCAGAAAGCAACTGTCCTGCTTCATGTGAGCTGCAAACTGTATCTTTGAGGAGTCACAGCCTTGTTATGTGAGCTCCTGTGTCAGGCTGGAGCTGGTTCACAGCCTGAAATCATGACATTTTATCTTTCCCACATCAAGCATCTTTCTTCCCTCAACTCTCACCTACACACACTTTCTGCCCCCAAACCCCGGAAGCAACACACAGGCAGTGCTGGGCACCTGTGCCAAAGCACTGGTAACACTGGGACTCAAACCCATCTCTGCTCAGAACAGAGCCAGACTCAGAGTCCACTTACCATTTTGTATTTAAAGGCTCCTTCAAACTTCAGCCCTCGGTGGCAGGAGCCCCTATTGTCAATCACAACGACAACATAGCCTAAAGAGGCCAAAGTGTTCAGTCGGAAGTACTTGATTCCTTTAAATCGGTTGTTCACCAGCTGTACCTGCAATACAAGAGCAGCACAGAATCCAGAGGTCACCTCTTAATCCAATTTCAGATTTTATTCATATTTACCTTTAAATGCTTTATACAGCTTTATTATGTAAAATTTTCAAGATCCTACTCCCTGCTGTAAGATTCCCTCTCCCTGCTATGCAACAAACTCTTCCCCCAGTAAAACAAGCCATTCTGTGTCACAGGCATGAAAAACTGAACTGAGGTCCAATGAGGCAACTGGAGAGGAGAAGGAGACAGAACTGGGAACAAGGACTACCTGATTCCCTTTTCTCCCAGTTCCAGCTCTGCTACTCTGTACCTGTCCTCAGACAAGTGGCAGTGCCTGGATCCAAGACCTGGAGATCATGAATCCTTACAGCACCTTTGGCCAAGCACCTACTCACCAAACAGGCAAAATGCCACCTGCTGCCCTCAGCACGGAGCAGGAACTGTTCCTGCAGGAGAGCAGTGGAGTAATGCCTGCCAGCCCACCCCACTGCTCACCAACTCACCTGAGGGCCTCCATAGATGAAGAGCACCGTGGGGTACTTCTTCCCAGGCTGCAGGTTGTGAGGTTTGTACATCATCCCATACAGTGTGAACCCCGTGGAGCTCTCAAAGGAGAACACTTCGGGGGGAATGTAATCAGGGAGAGGACCTGCCATAGGAGGGAAGAGAGAGCCTGGTTTAAACAGGAATGGATGAGGAACACAGCTCTGCTTCACCACTGCCCTGTCACCAGTCTCACTGCAATCACAGTGGAGGTCTCCCGCGCTTTCCAGTGGATGTGGCTGGATCCAGGCAGAGACTGGGAATGCCCCAGCCCTAGGTGAGCTTTTTGAGCCCTATCATTCCCATCACTGCTCTCCCGTGAACAACAGTAACTCTTCTCCCCTGACACAGCCATTACAGATGTCTCATCCCTTCTTAATCCCACTTAGGACTCGCTACATTAACACACAGAAAGCACAGGGCATGGAGTATGCCTCAGGTAAGGAGAAACAAAAGGGAACAGAAATCCAGTGGAAGATTATAGCCCAAGAGCTGTCTCACAAAGACACGAGTAGGCAGCAGCACACACTATTTAAGAAGTGCACCTCCCTCCCCAGGAACACACTGTTTAACAGGCACATCATACAGAGCAAGTGAGTGCACTTAGCTCCCTGAGCTAAAACTGGCAGGAGAAACTTGGTAATTTGCACTTCAAATTCCTTCATGGTCTGTTTATATCCATTCGTTGCTGAGCTGAAAATGTCCCTCCTGTACTTCACAGAACTCCTCACACAAGCCTGAGTCTCAGAGACAAGTCTGGTCAGCCAAAACAGCAAATCTCAAGCAAGCATACACTGGGATATCTTTCATCCTGTGATCCTGGTTGTCCTTTTCCTGTTCTCCATCCATGCCATTACCTGCTGAATCTAAAATGGTAGCCCAGAATTCCTTAGTCCTATGAGCTGCATCATTTTCCGATCCTGTCAGCCTGTACAGTGACACACAGTGGGGGTTCTTCTGATTACTGTACTTGCTGATGAACATGTCACAGTCCTGGGGAGAAAAAGAACATGCAAAAGAACACTTTTGCTTCTGAAACACTACAGTCCTTAACACTCCAAACCCAAAGATACACCTCCAAAGCCAAGAGTGGCATGAGGAGCTTGTCACACCCTTTTTCTGGGTCACGAATTCCCACCTGGATTCCTGGAACTCCACCCAATGCTGGCCAGGCTCATCTCCTCTGGTTTTGCTCTCTAGTCCACTGCAGGCAGAGAGTCAGGCTCAAAGAGTTTCAAACAATTCATCCCAGCTCTTTTTGCCTGAAGTGAGCCGGAGAGCAACAGAACCGGGACGCCAAGTGTGATTTCCAGAGCGGTTTTACACACTGACTGTACAACGTACAGGAGGGCGCAACACAGCCTAAAATCTGCTTTTGTTATATATAAATACTGCCCTGTCTGCTGAGTGACAGGATAAGCCTGGGCTAAGGCAGAGCAGCCCAGCCAGCCCTGGCAGGCACAGGTACCTGGCTGACACAGCAGGCGTGCGAGTAACCGCGCTCTGTCAGACGCTTCACTTCCCCAGGGTTCTCGTAGTTAACAACGTACAAGTGATGCTCCAGAGGTGAGTCTTTTGTGCCTTGAAAGTACACCAGTTTCTTGGCTTCATCCACATAGATCTGTCAGGAACAAAACAGCATATCCCTCAATATCCAGTTCTACTGCTTCAAAGTCTCCCCCACATCCCTCCTGCCCCACTTCCATAATGCTGAGTTGGAGCCCAGCAATCTGCAAGGGATAAACCAAACAACTGTTTTTACTGTCCACAATTCTGTCAATTTAATTCAAATGATCAAAGAATTCATCCAGCTCAGAGCTAGAAGAGCAGCAGTTTGGGGACCATTCCTTCCCTCCTTGTGCAAGCTCACAAGTTACACAGAACAGAAATACTGTGTATTTTGGCTAAAACCATAATGGATTAATAGGTTTATGCTGATCCCTCCAAGGGACCATCTCCCTGTGTGTGTGGTAGGATATCCATGAAGCAAGAGCAAGACTTACATTGGATCCATGTCTGCCAAGCACTTCCCACTCCCCACTGGTAATTGCTATCTCCTCTTTGATGAGGCACTTGAAGTCACCTGCAAATAGCCAATGTACAGAGATTTTTATTTCTAAAAATATTTTGTCACTTGCACAGAAATAAAGGTTTTATATTGAACAATAGGGAGGCAACAGAAATATGAGGTGTCAGAAATGGAAAACTTTGCAGGAACTCTGCTTTTATAAGATGATTTCATTTCCCTTAGAATGAGGGAGATTTAGCAAGAAAAAGAAGTCAGATGCATTCAGAGAAATCTAATCAACCCCAGATATAATGTTATGTGGAAAAAAGCCCCACAACAGCTGCATGGAACTAGGACCTCTAGTAAAATTAGGTGTATTTTCTGTGCATACAGAGTTCAGTAGGTGCCTTCAACACACATTAAGTAAATTAAGTATCACAGCATGAAACTGTGAATTAAAGAACATGTGCTGTGGAAGAAACCACTCCGGGAGCTTCGCACACAGCGATTTCTTGCATCTGAGGAAGACCAAGTTCCAGCAGTGAGGAGGAAAAGCCAAGTATGTCTCACAGTATCACAGGGAGCTTGTTTCCCATCTGGTTTTTGGGAACTTTTCCCTCTAGTCCATAAGGAAGGAACGAGTTAAAACTAACGCATGCTGAAAACAGAATAACTCCTGCACAATTTTCAGAGGAATGACTGTACACTGAAGTGCTTTCCTGGACAACAGAAGTTTCCAATAAGGCAATAATTCATGCCAGCTGGAAGGACATTTATTTCCTCACTGGTCAGCAACAAATGCCCAGTTAAAGCACAAGAATCATTCCCCTTACTTGGAGCAGGGAGGCCTCCACAGGACCGTTTGTACTTGCTCTCCTTCAGAACAGAGGTGACCTTGTACAAGTGCCGGAAGCCTGTTTTGCACTCAGAGGCAAAAATGAACTCTATCTCATCTTCTTGGGTTTGAGGGAAGACATGGAAGATATCATGGATCTGAGGAGACAGAGCAGTGGATTATTGTTATCAGCAGGACTCTGGCACTGCAGAGAATACATTCCTCTTGCTGCTTAACACAGACCACAGAGTCCAGGCTAACTGGGTGCACCACTGTCCCTTACTGGGAGAACCAGTTACACTTGGAGCCAGGGGAGGGCTGTAGCCAGTGCCACATCCCCAGAGCTCCAGCTTTCTGCCAGTCTATATCCTGGTCACCAAACTAATTAAGTTTTTCTGCACCTGCCCTTCTAGCTTAGACACAGAGGTGGGTCCAGCTCTGCAGGCCTCTGTGCTGTGCAGCCTGCAAGTGAAGGATTATTTAAAGAAGGATGAGCTGACATAATCTTCCCACTCATCAACATGTCAGCTCTTGCTTCAAGGGACAGTCTTTGGAGGACTTGGGAGCATTTATCTTCACAGTATGAGCTGCCAGTCAAAAACTACTTCAGCCAGTAAAAATAATGGAGCAAGGGCAACTCACTGCACCATCCTGAAACCAAACACTTACTATGGAATGTGGTATCATAGAGAGCACTTGCTGCATAGGGACCATTCACTGCAAGTCTTTGTGCAAATGCTCTCTGCTGAAAGACCCAACTATGTGCCAGTGATTGATGTTCCCAGGCACACCTCCAATGGGATGTCACTGCAAAGACATGGATCTTTATGTGCAGCAGTGTGAAGAGAGGCACAGTTTACAGCAGTGACCAGACACACTCGTGACTGCTCTCAGCACAGGCCCTGGAGTTCACCTCCCAGAACATCACACCCATAATCTGTTTCACCAGACCAGATGTAGTTCAGGAGGGGTTCAGTGCCTGTCAGCCGACTCCCAGGACTTGTTCACCCCATGTCAATTTTATACATCTTTGTTGCCTGGAGCATATTTCATCTGGTGGTGCTAACAATTGGCACCAAGAAGTTGGAGAGTGTCAGTGACACTGTGGGCAAGGGGCTGCCTGGGAACACCAGAGCCCTGGGCTGTGCTCCTGGCTCTGAGCACTGCATAGACTCAAGCAAAGCAGCTCTATTTTCACATCCCAAATCTGTCCCCTACATGCTGTTCTTTACAGTAGGAAGCACCAAATATGCACAGAACTTGCACAATGGAATCACTCTCCTTGACAGCACAGTAACACCAACGTTGCTTGAGTGCAACAAACTGTCAGAGAAGGCTGAAATTCAAATTCTTACATTTATCCAGATGTCTGTCGTTTCTTCATAAATAATGAAAGGTGTAACAGAATCTGGTACAGCATCAATAAGTTTCTGTCTTTCCATTGCATCATCTTCTGTGGGGATGAATAATGCAGGAGGGATCAGGACTATCTGAAGCCGAGTTTGGGAGCGATCCAGCAAGATGGACCAGATGCTGTTGAGGACACAGATATTAGAGAAAATAACATGCAACCATGAGTATGAAGAAGTCTGAAAATCTCAGCAGACACTCAGTAGCACTAGGCATTTTGAGGGAGTCAAGAATATTCAATTGCAGATTAAGTCACGTGCATAATTTCACCCACATAAACAAATTTCTTCCGTAACACAAGAACCTATTTCACTTCATTTTAATATTGCATAAGCACTGCGAGTTCAAAAGTTTAACTCATTCTGTTCTCCCCGATTTGAACTGTGCTTCAAGGGAGAAAGAGAAGAGAAAAATCAGAGGGAACAATGAAGCAGAAAAATTTCAATTGAAATTTCAGGATTCTTGTGAAAATACTATTTTTAGATCTATACCTGGCAGAGAATAACACTGGCACCTAAAGGGACCAGCAGCAGCCCCTGCCATAATCTGATGGCTTTACATGTAGCTCCAACAATAATCCTGCAAAAAGCAGGATAAAGTAGCAAATGTGTCCCTGGATTTCTTCCACACTTGGATGGGAGAGAAATTAAAAAGGTGAAAGCCATCTTTAGATTCAAAAACCGGAGGAGTGCAATTCTGAAAAACCATGGAATCATTTGGGTTGGTAAAGACCCTTAAGATCATCGAGTCCAACCATTCCTCCAGCACTGCCAAGCCCACCACTAACCATGTCCCCAAGTGCCACATCTACACAGCTTTAAAGTCCCTCCAGGGATGGTGATTCCACCACTGCCCTGGGCAGCCTGTGCCAGGGCTGGATAACCCTTTCAGTGAAATACCCTTTCGGAGAAGCTTCTGGTGAGTTAGAAACACTGTACTACATCATCTACAGGGTTAAAATGACATGCAAATGTAAGTAGCACTTACAGCAGGTTTTCTGATCAGTAAGTCTGGTCAGCAAGGATGGTCCAGTGGTTAGGGCGCTAGCCTAGGGCCTGGGGGACCTGGGCTCATTTCTCTCCTCAGCCACAGACTTCCTGCGTGACCATGGCAAGGCACTTAACCTCTCTGGGCTTCAGTTCCCCATCTGTAAAATGGGGATAACAGCACTGCACTCTCTCTCACAGGGATGCTGAGAGGACACACACATCAAAGGCTGCGAGTGCCCAAACCCAAAGCAGTAGGGCCAGGGAGCAGAGAAAGACACAAGGAGGGCTCTGGTTTGGCTTTTGGAAAAATGGTCCCCTTTGCACAAACAAGTTGGTAGCAATGTAAAAGTGAAAGCAGGCTTAAGCTGGAAGAAGACAGAGACCACTACAATCTGCTTCTGACTGTATGACCCCAAACCCTCTGAGCAGAGACAGGATTAACATACGCACTATTTTCCTTCTGGCGTCCACCCAGCTCTAGCAATGTACTCTACTCCTTCAAAGAGGATCTCGAACGGCTGAACTAGCTCTTTATCCACAACATCTGCAATCTGTTGACAAAGCAGCAATTCAGTGACACTGAGATGAACCCCCACAACCAGTTTTTCATGCACGATGAGAGCCTGGACACAGAAGACTTTTTCTGTGCAGCTCATGCAATTTAGATTGTCCAGCCTTCGCAACACAGGGGACTGAAGCCCGTCTGCAGCCCAATCTCAGCATAGCAGGAGAGCTGCACACTGCCAGTACAGCCAGGGCTGGGACCAGAGAAATCTGGATGCTGCTCACAAACCCATCATTCATCTCACACAAGTCATTTGAACTCTCAGTTCCCCCCTCTAAAGGGGAGGTTATTTGTACTGAGCTGTTTTGTAGGATTTTCATGGATAGGTGCTGAACATCCTGCATGACACCCAGTTATCAATGTGGTTCTAATTCATGATATGCAATGCTGCAGTCTGTCCCTGCTGGGACTGAGAACAAGTCCCAGTGGTACCCAAAGCATCCTGAAGGCTTTCCCTGCCTTTGCTGGCTGACACCAGCATCACTATCCCAGCAGGTGACTGCTGATGGCTGAAGTAGCTCAAGAGTTGGGAGAATTCCAATAATTTACAGCTGTTAATGTATCTGTTTGATAAGATTAATTTCCCATCTGTCCAAAGATCTTGGACTAGGCTGTGGAAATTTCTCCATCTGTTTAAAAAATCCCAGGCCAAAAGCAAAGTTCAACTCTTTCCATATGTTCATGCTTTTTTAAGGTGATATACTGTATGTGCAATTCAACTTTCCCAGTATCTGCAGCCAATCAAGAGATCAGTCACATAAGAAGGTCTAACCATCCACACCTACAATACTCTGCTCTGCAGTTGAGTTCACACACCAGTGGTAGCGAAGGAAAGCACAGCCTTGAGAAATACTGCTGCACACTGAATTTCTGCACAGGAATGAGCCAAGGGCACTGCCTCCAGAGAAGCCAGGAAGCCATCACAACCAGGAAAGTTTCTTTGTACAGAAAATGAATTTTACAAAAAAAAATCATAGCAATTACATGTATTTGGCAAATGAACAGAACATAGACTTACTCTGCCTTCTGCATTGATTGTCACTTCAGAGATCTTGAAAGTGACCTTTGGATTTGCTGTACCTATAAAAACAGATGTTAGCAGTCAGATACCAATTGTTTGCTGTGCATTACAGTGCACAGTGCATTACATTCATACAGGACTGGAAAAGGCAAACAGCAGAAAGCTCTTTGATCAAATAGCCTCTCTGCACATGTGAGAGACAGCAGGAACCAGGCAGGGAAAAAAGAAAGTGCAAATGTGAGGAGATTTAGAGGTTGTAATCCTGCAAACACATCAAGAGCCACGCTACTGCAACAGTCAGTCTTCTCTCCCACAACCAGTTGGATGCATTTACAGGGTGGAAGTAAATGCTCAGGAGTGAATGGAATAGCAAAGCAGGCTTTGGTTCACTGTCTGGCTGTTATTCCAAGGTGGTACATAGAAAGTGATCCAGTGCTAAAGAGCATCTGTGAAAATTAAACACCTAAAAACCTATTGCCATCACTAGTGCCATTATGATAATAAAGCTACATATTGTTTAAGGGATCTGGGCTTTCCTTAGCTTGTTTTCTTTGCATTGAATAGAGCCATGGCAAAATACTCAGAAACCTGAGTGTTCACAAGCACCAAAAGACCACAAGGTGTCACCTCTTTCTTCCCAGCCTCACACTGAGCCCTCCTTTCTCCTAGACACAAATAGTAAATCAGGAAAAGGAGAAAGCTTTTCCAGTGACTTGGGGAATCTACAAGATTTGAATGAATTCTGCAGCTTGAGAACGTCAACCAAACAGAAGATATTTCTCCAAAAAAACGAAGATTTCAGGAGTGAGAAAAGAGAGCAAACCACTGTTACTACCAGAGCAATGTGTCCTGCTGTGACAGCAGGGACATCTCAGAAGGGTTGAACAGTTCAAGCTTGCCCCACATGTGACAGTGCATCAGCCCTCAGCAGGTCTGCTTAAATCCCACTTCCCTGCTTCCAGTGGCACTCCACTTCAAGCCCGCCCTCAGCCCTTCACTGCTGAAGCCCCCAGATCTTCCACTGCTTGCAAATGTGACCACAGGTGGTTTTCCTGGCAGGCTGCAGCGGGACAGGTTTGCTTTTCAAAGTCCAAGAGCAATCCTGGAGATCAGAGTCCTCCAGAACTTGAACAGCCAGGGCAGTGCCAGCAGCTAAACAGAAACCCTCTCAAAACCCCAAAAGGCTGAAATTCTGAAGCTGTTCCCTCAGAAACACAGGGCTGTAATGAGAATCGACTCCTCAACAGCTCAGGTCTGCCAGGATCCCAGAGAGTAGCTCCAACAGAGACAGTGAGAGATGGTTTCTGCCAGCTCCTGACCCCAGAGCCCTCAGCAACCACATGGCTTCAGTATCAGCACAGTCACCAGTGACTCATCCAGCCTCCAGAGCAGCTTCCCCAAACACATTTGCACCACCTGGACACCAATTCAAAGACTACTCAACACCTCTCTGCTCTAAGCTTGGAGAGTCACTGCTAAGGTATATGGAATAAAATAGGTGTCTTCCAGAAACAGGAATGTAAGGTTTCAGGGTCTCACCAGTTTTGGGGTACCGGAAGGAATCTGTTCTTCTTGTCTCCAGCATGGGTGATGTGACATGGATAATTTCTACCTCTGACTCATCGTTTTCTTCATAAAGAATTTGAAGAACTTTACCCCCATCCAGTGCTGTAAATGAATTAACATTACAAAATTACAGAACATAATTATCAGCTATTGCAGGCATCGATACTCTCTCAGGAGCACAAGCAGATTGGAAGGATGAAGAAAAATCCAACAAAGCCTGTGATTCATTTTTCATTAAGCAAAACACAGAGACTCTTACAACTCCCACCACTGTTGTGAGAAGGGAAGTCTCTCCCCCCAGTGCTCACAAGGCCCCTGTAACCTGCCCCCTGCTGCAGACAGCTCCAAAGGAGGCCATTCCCAACTTGCATAAAGATAAGTAGGAGGAAGAGAGAGCTCTCCACTGGACAGGGCCTGTCAGACGTGCTGCACCTCCACACTTACTCGGCTGTGCCTTTGGGCACCACCAGTAGCCAGTGTATCTGTCAAACTCCTCCTGCAGCACAAAAGTAGCCACGCCAGCAGATTTTGGATCCTCCTCAACATTGGCCAGTTCTAAAAAAAGACACCAAAGAATTAGTTCATGATGTGCTGCAGAACCAAAGCAGTTCTGCATTATCCCAAACACAGCCCAAGTTCACCCCCAGGGAACAATTACACGATAATAAATCTGACTTCTCAGCAGATCTGTTTTCTGCTTCCAGCCTTCTCTGTTCATATATTTAGGGAGGATTTAATCCTCTCTGACATGGTAGGTTCTTTTAGGAAAGGAAAGCCATTCTCTCTTCTTACCTGTACCTAATCAGGCTCTCAATTAGTCAAAGAAAGAAAATGTTCTCCCTACCTGAGTTCAGTGAATTGGAACTACAACTTTTAAGAAAATCAAAACCCCAAACCTTTCTTATCAACTGAAACTGAAAACATGAACATTCAGAAAAATGAAAGCATCAGTATCTCATTCACTGTATGAACCAAAAGTAACAGACTTACATAACATCTCAACATCATGACATATCCATAGGGCTTCAATATTTTTCCTGTTACCCTGGAGGTAACTTAGCAGCGCTCCATAAATAATTATCATCTGAGAAGGAGTCATTGCTACAGTTTATTTTTACTGTACTTACATAATATTTTAATATTTAGCATTTAAATAGTCTAAAGTATTATTATAAAGTGTCAGAAATTTCAATTGACTAAAATTTAGATCATATAGTCTAAATACAAAGTGGAATTGATTATTAAAGTGTTTTATCCACAATTTCCCATTTTCTTTCTTCCAGGATAAATGCCTAAAAAGAGTTGGAGAGGGTAAGAAGTGAGAACCTAAGTTATTGAGTATAAGGGGCCAGCAGAAGCCCAGCGCTATTCAGAAACTGCCTAAATTGTTTCTAAAAGTCTCTGCAGCCTGATTTCACTGACAGAAACTTTCCTCCAGCTCCATTCCACCCACAGTTCCTCCACACAAAAAAGGCTGTTCCATAGAAAAGCACTGTGCTGTGCTTCAGAAGAGCCCTTCCATATGTATCCAACAAACAACATGTTCTGCCAGATTGCACAGTGCAGGGAAAAGAACCATCCCATATCTGCACTACAGGATGTATACAGAATGTGACCAACAAGGTGGAATAAACAGTGGCCATCACCCCTATGGAACCTTTAGTGCCATTGCTTAAAGCAGTCTAGCAAGAACAAGTGCAGAGGAGGCACAGGAATTTAATTCAGGATGCATTACCATTGTGCACAAACGTCAGCCTCCTTTCTTCCCTGGATTCTATATTAGATATCCAGATGTCATTGCAATGGATAAACGCAATCCAATTTGGATCAGCTGGACAAAGCTTGGGATCCATCCGGATATTTGGACAACTGGTCTCTACCAGAATGGGTCTTAAAGGCTGTTGCTGTTTGGAATTTAAAAAAAAAAAAAAAAAAAAAGAAGCACAGTAAGATGTAAGACAGGAACACATCCACTGAGTAACCTGGATTTTCACAGGAAGGACCACAGCAGTGTGGAGACTGAATTCAAATACATGTTTAGAGAGGAATCTATCCACTTTACACACAGAAAAATACCATGCAGATATTTTATAGGGAAAGTTGTGTTTCTACCAAGGTCCCACCAGGCCTCTTTCCCCAAGAGGCTGAGGATGACCCCCAAATTCAGAGGGCAGCTTGTGTAGAGAAGCCTGGCACACTCTTAAAAAACAGCACCCTCAAAGGGGCTGGGAGAACATGCAACCTTGTCCTCCAAAAGCAACTCAAGATACAGTAAATTACCCCAACAACACAGTTAGACAAACGCCAGGCATCTATTATAATAATAATAATTTTTTTCAGCTTTGAATGCCAGCTTCAGCACCAGCAGAGTGAAGGCTGCTTGTTCTGCAAGTTGTACAGTCAATTGGTGTTAAAAATGGTGTAACACATCCAGCACTGACCACGGAACAGTGACCTGGAAACTGCAGCCTGGGGATAAAAGTTGTCTCTGATGTGACATCTGACTCCATGGAAGAGCATGGAGCCTTTTGTTCCTTTTTATGGACACTGTTAGTCATGAAAAATCAAACAAATCTGGTGTCCTGCCTTGCTGCCATCATTTTACCATTTCTTGTAGCCCTGCATCTGAGTTTCTACAACCACAGAAACACTCCCCTGTAGATAACCCTGTTTCCAGTGTTATTGAGGTCACTTCCTGTGCCAGTGCAATAACTGCTGATAATCAGCTCTTTGCCCTCACTCCAAGCCAAAGGAGGTTCTTGACAGAGCAAAGTCCCGCAGAGAGACAGGAAATGAGTGTACTCACGGTGAATCCATGGGGGCCTCCATCTTTCACATGATAGATCCCACTCCCTGCCTGGAACAGGAAGGTGCCGCTCTCTCGGTGGTAATCATAGGAGGCAATCCCAACGGTGCCGATCCGCTTCCTCTCCCGCAGCAACTCCTCTTCCCGGGAGTACATCCCATAGTCCAGGATGGCCTGAAAACAGGCAGATAAGCCAAATCAACATCTCTGCTCTGCATGCCTTACCCTGCTTCCAGGAGCAGATGGCTGAGCAGACATCCTCCTCCTCCAGAATCCTGCTGTCGGCTGGAAGCCCGCTCCTGCTTTGCCTCTGCCATCAGCACTCGTAGGCGTAGGCCATGATCAGATCCCACACAACTGTAAACTGACAGCCACTCCTCCCATAGCAAGGCCAGCATTATTCCCAATATTCCCTGGCATAAGAAAGCTCAGACTGAGGGTCTGTTATTTCTAGAACAAGCAGGAGAGGCTTTGCTCACTTTCCCAGACATGCAGTGTCTGGTCTGGTGGGAGGAGAGCACAGCCAGAGTTTTAGGTCTGGCTGACAGCCCTGGGAAATAACACGGGGAAAAATACATCTCATTCCATGTGGGGTTTGTCCCACCTCCTCCAGCCTGCCATGGTGCATGGGATGGGATGGTGCGGGCTTGCTATGTGCAGCAGGGAAAAGGGAATCCACATCCCAGTGAGTGGGAAAGGGATCCTCTGCTCCAGCATGAGTCACAGAGCCTCTCACTGATCCTCGGGGGAATCATCACTTCCCCTGCAAGACAGCAGGGAAGTGATTGGAGACTCCAGGCTCCTGCAGCAATCCCCAGGATCTCACAGCACAGAACTTGATGCAAATTAGCACTTGCCATCTCTGCCAGCAAAGGAATCATCCAGCACACAGAGAGGATGGAACACCAAACACTGAGGAGAAAACTGTGCTTCATTTTGGGATGGCTGGAGGGAGAACCTTAAAATTTTTAAGACAATAAACTTCAAATTTTCAGGATGAAAACCCCAAGTCCCATGCGTTTGAAGTAAGGAAAAAATCAGAACTCACCGGAAAAAGATCCAGAAGGGGCTTCCAGGAAAGCAGCAGGACGGCAGCTTTGTTTATGGTTTTGGGAATTTCAGAATAGAAGAGTGTGTTCTCCCTGTTCTCCCCAGACATTGCTGTTGTGAAAGTGATGAGAAAAAAAAAATAAATTAGCTTTCTGTTAATAATCCAAACACTCTCAAAGGATGCCCAGGAACAATTTCCCCTGCCCTTCCTACCAGAGGAAGTACTGACAGTCTCTGCACTGCAGCCTCGCTCTGGGAGTTCCCTGCTTCACAGAAATGCAAGTCACAGAGAAGGCAGAGAATAATGACACCCAGGCTAACCCCAGGCTGCCTGTGTTTTCTTACTGCCCTTTTATTCCATAAGCTTTATAAATCAAGGAGGATTTTTGTGCCAGTTCCCCTGTCTGGGATACACCACCTGTGTTTCAAAGGTAATGGACCTTTAGGCAGGTTTGAACACTCCTTTCCTGCTCCTCTCACTCAGTCACTGAAAGTCTCTCCTCAGTCAACGAAACCTCATTCAGGTTTCTGAAGGCTCCTGCCCAGGCACATGGGGATCAGCCCAGAGGGAGACAGGTGTGCTCCAGGGAAGGCCAAGCCTGATCTACAGCTCAGGAAGTGGCATTTGGGAAACCAGAGCTCATCCCAGGATAAGCAACCTCAACCCACCCATGATGTGCTTGAACTCATCATCATCCAAGGATTATGACCCCCATCCTCTGAAAAGGGGAAAAATAGCATCAGTTTTCTGACTATGTCACTGCACAGCACATGCAAAGACTGTGTGAATCACAGACCTAAGCTTAAGCAAGTAGCCTAAGCAGCAAGCAGTGAGGCTGTAACATGGCTCTGGCTCCTAGGCCTCTGCTTCAGCCTATGCTTCTCTCCCTAATCCAGGTTTTCATGGATTTATGTTCAGCTACTGCAGCTCTTGACAAAAGCATTCCTCTACCACAAGGCCTGCTCCAAAAAGCCACTCAGAGCGTTGCTTGCAGTACCACTTATGGTGCCAAATCACTTCTATCAAGTGAACATTAATTAGTGAAACAATGCACAAGTAAGGCACTGAATCCAAGAACAACAAACTACATGAAGTTTTTTTTAATTAAGACCAAAAATGTTTAGAAAAGTATTTACTCTCTAAGCTGCCCCTGACCTACACTGCTATTTATTCCCCACAGGATTCCTGGAAAACCTGCTCCATCGGATCAGGTTTGGCTGAGGCACAAAGGACTTTCAAAATTACACTTAAAATCCCTGCTTTGGAAGGAAACTTTGAAAGAGAACACAGTTCCACCCAACAGCTGTAATAAGAGAAAGGAGATAAACCTGCACAGCTTTTGGAGAGAGTATATACTTGGGGTGAGAGAAAAGGGACTGAACAGACTTCCAACTTGGGAACATGCCCCAAAGGACACTTCCCAGTTCTCTTCCAGGCCTAATGGGTCACCTCCAAACATGCCACTCCCATGGGAGACTACATCATAAATTTTAATGAGATATCACAATCACGACTTTTGACCAGCCAGTGTGGCCTGGAATCTCTTTTGATTTAACTGCCAGGAACACCCAGCTGTCAGGAGCAGTCAATCCCCAACAGCCCTGCAGTGACACTGTCACAGCCAGCTTACCCAGATAGTAGATCCTATCGGAATGAGGTCCTTCGGGATCATTTTTCTTCACAAACATGAAGTCATGAGGGGCTTTTGCCATCATGTATCCATGATACTTCCGTGTATCTGTGAGCAGTTTCCGAAGCTGGCTCCAGGAATGCCTCTCTACATAGAAAGGTTCCAGTTTTGGCTGCTCCTCTCTCGGGACCTGCTCCTCACGACCTGCAGTCTCAAAGATTTCCAGGCCCGGCTGTTCAGTTTCCATGGCTGCTGCCATGTTGCATGTTTCTGGAAAAAACAGAACAGCAGAGCTTCAGCTCCAGCAAACCCTCACTGCACACTCCAAACACATCCTACAGCAAAATTGCTTTAAGAAAACCATCATTTCATGTGGGGAATAAACCCACAGCAGAAGGAAGAGGACTAGGAAAGATATTTCCGCTCTGGAAAACAAGCTGGAACCATTCAGCTTTTCAGATTGGGACTAAAGATTTCATGGAGCCACAGATTTACTGTTGTGTTTCCCATGCCCACACATACCAACCACTCATTTTAGTTCATGAAGGGAATAAATTCTTCCCCTTCAAGCTCCTACCTGCTTCTTTGCCCACAAGACCTGCACGGATATCACCTCACTACACTGATATCAGAACAGGGGATAATTAGGAGCGGAGGAAGATCTGGGAAAACAACTGCTTAGAAGAAATAACACTGGTACCTGACCTGGAACCATCAGGCCACACAACAGGCTTAGGTAGCTCCTTATTCCCATTATTCTCCCATTAACTTCTTGGGTTTGCTTGTATCTCCTTTCAAACTAAGCCCAGAAGGGTCTAGCAATGATCAACACTATTATATCATCCCAATTACAAGTATCAGGAGGGGACACAGTGAAAAAAGCATTTTCCCAAACAGATTTATCTGCAACACAAGTCTTATCTGCCCAACAGGTTGTTAATTCAGCTGATATCTCTTCCTGCAGTCAGCTGTGCTTTACAAAGCGTATCTTAGCTGAAATTATCAGCCCAGACGTCTGGCAAGAGGAAATCAAATTCTCCCACTGTAAATCCCAGAGCTGAGGGCAACTCCAAAATGATCCAGGCTATAAACTCCTGTCACATAGTTCATTCCTGGAGAGCCCAAGGTGTAGGATTGTCAGTCCTCAAAGGGAGGGAGGGGGTGTCTATATATAGCATGGAAAGACTGCACAAGTGTTGTGTATGCTGCTGGGACAGAGCATGTTGGCCTGAGCCTGACAAAACACTAATACAGCCTAAATAAAGCATTTCTCTCAAGCAAACAGGCTGAAGGACCAGTGGAGCTCAAGGCACAGGCTTGGGCAGCTGGGAGAGCTCTCTGATGGACTGGCTCTCCCATGGCCCTACAGAGCAGCTGAGACATCTCCCCAGAGGGGTGGAAAAGATACAATCTGCACCTTGACACAAACCCATCTTAAAACAAATAGTTTAGTTTCACCTTTGGCAACACAAACCAAATAAACACGTCTTTCTTCTGCCCACACTATTTACAGCACAAAAATCCAGAACAAAAGAGCCCTATCCAACTGGAAGGAGGGTCCGAGGCATGCACCGAGCAGTGCTATGCTCGAGAAAGCAGGGACTGACAATGAATCTTCAAACCCTAACCGCAAATCTCATTTGATCTGCAGAATTCCAACAAAGAAAAAATCTCCTTTCCCCACCTACCCCCAGATGCTTCTTAACCCGACCTAATTCTCGGAGGAAAAAGGATAAATACCGAAGAGCATCAGACGTTAACGAGCCAATAGCCGTGGGAACGGCCACCCGGCACAGGAATGTCAGCCCACGGTGATGCTCCCAGGGGTTCCTCCACGGCCGGAGGCAGATCCCGGGGGGGCGCGGCGGGCAGATCCCGGGGGTCCCTCCACGGCCCGTCAGATCTCGGGGGTTCCTCCGCGACCGGGTACAGATCCCGGAGGACCCTCCACAGCCGGGAGAGGATCTCGGGGGGTCCCTCCACGGCCGGAAGCAGATCGCGGTGGACTCTCCCCGGCCAGGGGCAGATCTCGGGGGAGCCTCCACGGCCAGGGGCAGACGCCGGGGCGACCCCAAGGCCAAGGACAGACCCCGAGGTGGCGGCAGGCAGATCCCGGGGGTCTCTCCACGGCCGGGGCGGCGGCCAGGCCTGGCCGGGGGCGGAAGGCCCGGCCGCCCCGAGACAAGCCCCCTCCTCCCGCCCACCTCAGGAGTCCCAAGGCCCTTAGGGGTCCTCCCCGGAGCGGAACCCCCTGCCCGGCCTCCGGCGTTCCCCGCGGTACTCACGGCGCTCCGCGGCGGCGCTGCTGCCGAACCGCCCCGCCGGGCCGCTGCTGCCGCTTCCGCTTCCAGGAGCGGCCACGGGCACCGCGTCGTACCGGCGAGGGCTCCGCCTGCCGGCCGGGAGGGCCGAACGCGAGGGTGCGACACCCACCCGAGCACGGCGACGGGGACACGGGACACAGGGACCCCTTGCACAGGCACTGGGACAAACACACACGCTACACCATGCACGAGGGTCAGGTCATGCAACCCCCCAGTGCACAAGGACCCTGTAGTTTCAAAAATCTCTTTTTTTTCCCTCCCCCAAAACTACTACCACCTCCACACTGATATGCTTCCCACAGCGGAAAGAAATTTCCAGCTGTCATAATGAGTGTTAAACCCAGGGCATGCCCAGGCTCCAGTGCAGTGAACCCCCAAAACACCCCCAGTCTCCAGAGCTGTGGGCCCCCAGCCAAATGTTTCTATATCTCTGAATTTCTTTTTGCAAAGCACAGTCCCATTTTCCAAAGGAAAATCTTTTTTGACCCCCTAGAAACCAGAAAAAAAAAAACTTTACTGCAGGTGCTCCCTCCTAAATGCACGTGCAGGTGGAAGCTCTGGGTCACACCGGGGCCTGAGGGCTGGTTTTCCCCACATGCTTCCCCAAAGGGTTCGTGGGGTTTGTGTTCTGAAATAAAACCTCCTGGGGACCTCCACAGCTCACCCGACCTTCAGTGGTAGCTTCACAGCACCAGGGGCTGGCAGAGGTTGGGAATCCTCCATCCAGGGGCAGGCTGGGGCGTGGATCCAGTGTCTCCACACCAGAGACTCACATGGAAAACCCTAAGGCTGGGAGAGAGAGGTTGTGCCAAGACGGGTTGGAGGAAAGATGGATTTGCTGTTGAAATGAAGATGGCCATGGGCAAGGGGCTCTTGTGTAAGATACTGAGGGAGTGATGGGCGAACTTTTTGAAAACAACAAGTCAATGCTATCCTTTTTTAGCCTTATTATCATAGAATAATGGAATAGTGTGAGTTGGAAGGGACCTTAAAGCTCACTCAGTTCCATCCAAAGGCAGGGCCACCTAAATCAGGTTGCTCCAAGCCCCATCCAACCCGGCTTTGGACACTTCCAGGGATGAGGCAGACACAGCTCCTCTGGACAACTTGTGCCATTGCTTGGCCAGAAGAAAGTCCTGGGACACATAATAATGACAGTGTAAGAGTCAGGTTGGGCCTCACAGCTTTAGGACTGGTATTTTCTAGATTCTTATCAGCTTCTCCTGTCACGGCTGAGGTGGGGTCAGTCTCTTCCACCAGTAACAGGCCACAGGACAAGGGAAACGGCCTTAAGTTGCGCCAGGAGAGGTTTAGTTTGGATATTAGTGAAAACTTCTTCACAGAAAAGGTGGTTGAACATTGGCACAGGCTACCCGGGGCAGTGGTGGAATCCCCGTACTGGAGGGAATTCAAAGCCCCGTGGATGTGTGGGCACAGCTTAGTGGTGGACTCGGCAGTGCCGGGGAATGGTTACAATGGATCCCGGAGAGCTTTCCCAACGCAGACGACACTCCGGTACAACCACCCTCAGCAATACGGCCGATGGAAGCTCTACGGGGGCTCGCCCATGGCCGCCCCGCCCACCCCCAGCGGCGCGCGCAGGCGCG
>VZRF01013970.1:989221-1076732 GCA_013396875.1 Vireo altiloquus | reverse complement strand
GCCTGCGGCCGCACGTGCACTGGGCACAGCGGCACCGCGAGCTCTTCCTGCGCGTGGACCTCAGCGACGTCCGGGTACGGCCGCGACACGGCGGGGACGTGTGGGGACACCCGGGGGGGGACACCTGCAGGGGGGGGGGGGCAGACTGACCTGGGGACACCTGGGAAGGGACACCAGCGTACGCCCGGGGGGTGACATGTTGGGGACGCCGTGGGGGATTGGGTGTGGGGGGGAGGCTTACCTGGAGGACTCCCGGAGGGAAATCACCTGCGGATCCCCTCGGGGGCAGCGGCAGCGGGGAGGGTCTCGCAGTGGGGCTGTGCGGGCGTGGGGCCGGCGGGAACCCCCGGGTGGGTGCAGTGAGCCCCGCGGGTGTGTGAGCTGCCAACGAATGCATGTTCTCCCTCCGCAGAACCCGGACATCACCATCACTGACAATGTCCTGCACTTCAGAGGTAGGGGCTCCATCGGGGGTTTCTCAGCCTGGCCCCACACGGGGCCGCCGCTGTCCCAGTTGTCCCCACCGTGGCGTGCCTGGTTCCTGTCAGCGGCAGGAGCCACCGTGCTGGGCATGTTCAGATCCGCCACACTCCCACCCACCGTCCTCTCTGTTCCAGTCCTGGTAACCACAACAGGCCCTATCTTATCTAAAAAGAAAACCCCAACCTCCCCATATTTAAATACCAGTGGAATTTCCATATATCCTTCCCATCCCGGGCCAGCCAAACCCTGGAGATAACTGACAGAAATTTTTTCTTTCACAAAGACCTTGTGTGCACTTGTTATCGAGCCTCCACATCAGGAACTAGTGCTCCATTTGGAAACTAAAGCAGATCTCACCCTGAAAGATGAATTTTTTGCAGCTGGACAGCTGCACATTCCAGCACCATGGAGCTGGTGCTGGTTAGCATGGCTGGGTAATGCTGAGTATCTGCTGTCACTGGTTTTATTGGGTTTTCTCCTTTATTTGGTGGATTTTTAAAAGATGCCTCATTAGGAGCTGCTGCGTCCCTGGTGAGCTGCAGCCAGGCTATTTGATAGGAGGGTGTTGCACATCGTGTTCTCTTCGGGATCAGTTTACAGCGTGGAAGAGTGGGAATTAAACACAGTGTGCAGGGTTTTGGAGCCCTTCTGGGGACAGGATCAATGTGGGAAATGATAAATGAACACTTATCTAAATGATAAGTGCCCTCCTGCTGTTGGGAGGGACTCCTCACATCACCCTCCTACACACCCAGGAGCACCCATCTCCCTGGGTGCTCCATTATGCAGGGGCTGGATCCCCCCAAGGCAGGAAATTTTCAGCTGGATTTGAGTTATCCATGTGCAGCCTTTTGGGCCTCTCTTTTGGGAATTTCACACGCTGCCTTCCTGCATCATGGACCCTTTTCCAGCGTGGTGCAGACTTGCAGCAGCTTTAGCTGCTGACTCTTGCATCTGCTCCTCCAAGCAATGTTTTGGTGTCTTCCCTGTTATTGTGTGGTTTCCTCTTGCCTCCCAGGAAGGCAGGAAGAAAGTGCTGTGAATAAGTGCTGAATATTTCTGCGTACAAAGCATCCTTTGCAGGTGGAGTGTGTGGAACCTCACACTGACTGTCAATTCTTGTCTTTTAGCCCAGGGTCACGGTGCCAAAGGAGACAACATCTATGAATTTGAGATTGAGTTCCTCGAGCCAGTTGAGCCTAAAGTAGGTATTTTTACTTTTCTAAGTCTTGCAAAGAAAAAGTAATTTTTGAAAAACTTGGATGGAAAACGGCTGTGCATCAAGTTCCCAACATACTGTTTAAATTTTCCTGGTAACTGTAACAGCCAGCTCTGTGGCAGTCCTCTGTGCCATTGTCTTGCCTTCATGCAAATCACCTCACTGGAGCTGGTGCTCACATGGACCAGCTTTAGTAGACACTTGCTTGTATCACTTGTTACACAGCAGTTGTAAATTTTTAAAGGATTTAAAGCAGCAAAATAATGGGAGAATCTGGCAATGCATTGTCCAGTGCAACCTTGACTGGAGATCAGGGGAACCTTGTGCCATCAAGTGTGATGTTTCCTGGCTTCTTCTGTAGATGGACAAAAGAAGAGAGTCAGGACAGTTCATGTTTCTGGCATGTGCAGATTTCTTAGGTTGTGATATGTTGTGGCTCCTGTTGGAGAAGTCTTTCCTTAATTCCTGTTGCAGTCTGAGTGGAAAAAGCTTGGCTCGAAGAGCCATCCATGTTACTCACACGTGGCTGTGAGGTCTGTCCCTACCTCTCAGAGCTGTTAGGGGCACAGGAGAACTTGGGCTTTACTCCTGGGGCAGGATTTGTGCTGCTTATTCCTGGCTGGATAGCTACAGTCAGACCAGGAGCCACCCTTCACCTTTGCCCTTTGACAGGGAAGGAGATCACTGGAGGGTGAATTTCCAGGCTCTGTCTGCAGGCATGTTTCTGGTGTGGTTCCTGTCGGGTGTGGAGAGGCAGACAGTGAACAGCTCTTGGTTCCAGGGTCTGGTCACTGCCTTGTCATCTGCCTGGCCCACAGTGTGGGAGAGGTGCCTGTCACTGCCTCTGCCTGTCTCCTGTGCTGGCAGACACGGGCTCTCTTGTAAGCCAGGCCTGGAAGGCAAGTCTTTGTCTCTGCAGAGCAGCTTTCTTCCAAAAGTTGTCACTCTGAGTCACTATGGAGGGACTGGAGAACACACTGAACTTTGTGGAACTACAGATGTCAGGACCAGGAAGTATCAGCTTTGATCTGCACAATGAGTTCCCCTTGCTGGTGCCAGGCTGGCCAGCAGTGAGAGACAGAGCCTCTGGCAGGCAAGGACGAGGTGCAGTAGCTGTAAATCAACAGCTGCAGCCTTCAGATGCCTGAGGAGCATCCAGCCAGCCTTGACAGAGCAGAGCTGGTGTAACGTGCTCAGTTAGGAGTGCAGCTCATGCAGCAGTTTCAGCCAGTCTGAGAGGCAGTGCCATGCAGAGCAGCCACAGTGGTTGCAGAAGGGTGGGCTCCAAGGTGACAGTGCTGGGGGAGGATGGAGAGGTTCTGGGCTGCCTCTGTGGAGGTGAAAGGCCTTGTGAGGTGACAGTGACCACACTACCCAGTCCATCAGCTCACCTTGTCTCCAGGTGGTTCCTAAGGCTCTTAGCTCCTCCTCTCACTGCAGCAGGTGTCATATGGGGTCCCCTGTTTAGACATGTACCTGTGGCTGCTGCAGTGTTATTTTTACTGCAGGCTAGAGGAGGTGGGTGGTTCACAGCGAGCACTAAGTGCAGAAGGTCTAAAGCCAAGATCAGGAATTCTGCCTGGGAAGGCTGGTGCTGAGATCTCTGCTAGCTCTGTGGTGGGATCCCTGCCTCCTTGATAAGGGGAACTTGGGTATCAACTCAGTCTCAGAGCTTGTTTCTTAAGAATTTTGCTGATGTGTGCTCCTGCCTCTGCCCCCAGCCTGTGTGCAGGGTGACCCAAAGGCAGCTGAACATCACTGTGCAGAAGAAAGAGAGTAACTGGTGGGAGAGGCTCACCAAGCAAGAGAAGCGCCCGCTCTTCCTGGCACCCGACTTTGACCGCTGGTTGGATGAATCAGATGCTGAAATGGAGCTGAAGGAGAAGGTCAGTCCTGTGGGCACCCGTGGCTTGTGCTGCCCGTTACAAAGCAAGGACAGCTGTTCTCCTGTGCCTGAACTTGCATTCTTCATTTACCAGGAGTTGCCTGGCAGGCTGATTGTTATTGCTATTATATATAGAGCTGGTGAAGTGGTTCAGACTGTGATTGGATATTGGGACATTTCTGGTTAGAACTGGAACTGGAGGCTGTGTGCTGGTTCCCTTGCCCAGTGTCCTGATCCACAGAGGATCATGTCACTCTGTGGTGTGGAGCCCAAAGGAGTGAGTCCTAGGCATTGTCTGTCTGGGAAGAAGGAATTTCTAAGGCTTTCCTGAGTCCCTGGGCTGGCCCTGCTGGTGCATTCCCACCATCTTGTGAGCTTGAGCAGCTTACTGTGGTGGGGAGGTGCAAGATTGACTTGGAAAAGACTTGACCAGACCACACTCCTGCAAATCCATTTTCCAACAAACACTGCCCTGTTCCCCTCTGCAGCCATGAGCTTAGCACGGAGCAGAGAGGGGCACTGCAGTGCCAGGAGCAGTGGGAGGGGCAGGCAGAGAGCCTGAGCTGGATGTTCTCTGTTCCCTTCAGGTCGCTGGTGGGTCATGTAAGAAACAGCACAATAATAACTGAGAATTAATACAGAAAGCAGAGGCTTTTTCAGCAAAACATCTAATTACTACAACAAAACACATGGTGAGGGCAGGATAACTGGTTAACACCCTCTGGCTTTTACTGTACTATAATTTCTAGATGATGAATGTGCTGTTTTATGCTGCTGAAAATTTAAACCTTCTAGCTACTGGCTGCTTGGCTGAGTTTTAAACCCACTAGCTTTGCAGTAGTATAGTTAACAAATCACTTGCTAATTACAGTAAGTCTTTAAAACCTTATCCTTCATCTTAAGGAAGAAGAAAAGATTAACAAAATGAAAATAGAATCCAGAGTCCCAAAGGATCGTAAGTAACTGCATCTTTTTAGTGGGTAAAGTGAGATTTAGAAAGTTTGTTCACTCTTTGTGAACCTCAGCTCTTAATGAGCAGTTTTGAGTGGCATGGTACATCTTGGAGGGGAATCTTTGTATTGTGAGCTATTAGAAATTTAATAAAAATGGAATAAAGTTTCTAAGGAATGTCAAAAATCTGACTAGCAAGAATTGAGTTCTGGCAGACGATGGCAAAAGCAGAAGCTCCAATGCACCCAACAATGCTTTTATCACAATCAATAGCTTCCCTTTTCCTGGTAAGCTTTATTCTCAGAAAGCCTGGTTTGCAGCTCTATCACCACTGTACTCTGCTCATGTGATGTGTTTATTATTGATTTT
The DNA here is from genome assembly GCA_013396875.1 of Vireo altiloquus. Lineage (NCBI taxonomy): Eukaryota > Metazoa > Chordata > Aves > Passeriformes > Vireonidae > Vireo > Vireo altiloquus. The sequence goes on along the minus strand of VZRF01013970.1, from coordinate 1,071,825 downwards.
AGCTTTCAAACACCTGAAGAAGGGATACTTAATCATGTATAACCTTGTACAGTTTTTGGGATTCTCTTGGATTTTTGTGAACATGACAGTACGACTGTTCATCTTAGGAAAAGGCAAGTAATGAGCACTATTTTATTTATATTGGAGGGTTTGAGTTGATTTTCAGTGTTGTTTTTAGACTTTTAAAATAGCGAAATCTAAAGGGAGACATATTTAGGAACAAAACCACGAATGCATTGCCAAAGAGCACAACAAAAGCCTTTGAAAGGTCATCAAAGTGTCAAGGGCAGGAAAATACTGTCCCCTTGTAAATCACAGCTGTGCACTCTGTGAATGATACTTGTGCTCTGCCAGGATCACTTCTAACACAATCAGCTGAAGCAAAATGTCTTGCTCACTGCAATGCTAATGTTTTTGAAAATGATCTGGACAGAATATTTTGTTATTGAAGCAAGAACAATCCATTCTGTTGAGGTACAGCACTATTGCTTTTTTGGTAAAGCAATTACTGAAATAGCTCTTGATCCTTCTGTGTGTGAAATGGAGCAGTGTTTCTGGCCCAACTGCTGTGAGTTCAAGATAAGGCCTATAAAGAACTTATGTAATTATGCATCATGTTTTTCTCAAATACAGCTAGAATCCTGTTATCACAAGATGTGCTGCTACACCAGCTTCCTGAGCATGGAAATTCATTTGTTCTCTAAAATGGTTGGTTTCCTGTGTCTTACAGATTCCTTCTATGACACATTTCACACTATTTCTGATATGATGTATTTCTGTCAGACCTTGGCATTAATGGAGATCATGAATTCACTAATAGGACTGGTCAGATCACCGCTGATACCTGCTCTAGTGCAGGTAATATTTTTAAATTCTTCTCGTTGCACTTATCTTTAAAGTAAATGTTTACACAAGTGTTGAGACTCTCCTATAATAAGTGATGCAACCTCACTGGCACTGGACTAGAGGATTTCTTATTCAAGAAGCAGGAATCCATACTTCCCAGTCTTGGCTGTGACAAGCTGTCTCCTTCCATTACCTGGGTAAGAGAGTGCAGGACAGCAAAAGCAAGAAGTTGATGAAAAGTACATGATTTTGATTTGGTGCCAGTGCCCTTTTTATCCTGGTTGTGTGGTTGTTGTGCATAAAAATGAGGATGGATGATTTAAGACTGGGTCCCTTGGATTGTACCTAAATACAGAGCAAGATGCCTACTTGTAAGAAGCAGGTCACAGCTCAGCTGTGCTCAGACATGTGAACAGTAGATATGTTTCTGACAGCAAGAACTTGCCCTTTCTTTTGATGAAGAGTCAATGTTCCTTAATATGTTTTTCTTTAACAGGTATTTGGAAGAAACTTCGTTTTGTTTGTTATCCTTGGAAGCTTGGAGGAAATGCAGAGCAAACCTGTGGTGTTCTTCATATTTTATTTCTGGAGTATCACTGAGCTGTTCAGGTTGGTGGGATTTTCCTCCTACCAGGTGTGCACAGAACAAAGTGGTTGTTCCCAAGAGCTCTGTGAAGAAGATTTTGATCTTTGTATTTTTTGGAAGAGTGCATTGGCACCAGAGGGTAAAAGCTCCTTAAGTCATGGACTGTCACAGCCTTCCTTGATCTGCCAAAAGCTGAGGCAGGGCTGGAGTCTGAAAGTAATACTGCCCTGTTGCTTTATTTCTTGAGGGGTTTGTTGCTTTGAATTTCCATTGTTGAATGAGGTCTTTATCTTGGAAAATAAGTTATTTTGAAAGGTTTATTAGGCAGCCAGGCAGTTGCCTTCATCCCTGTGTTCAGAATAACAGCCTGAGCTCTGTAAACTGCCCAACAACCATGTGTCCATTGGCATCCACAGGGACAGTGCCTTGAATATTCCTGTGTCATTTGGGAACTGTGTTGGCCACACGGTGTATATACACAAGACTAATTCTAGTAGTAGTTTCCATTTTAAAGTGTTTGTTTCTCCTCACACTGCACTGGCTGTAGGTACCCCTATTACATGCTGTCCTGCATTGGAATTGAATGGAAACCACTCACCTGGCTCCGTTACACTGTCTGGATCCCTCTCTACCCCTTAGGGGGCTTGGCAGAAGGTATCTCCTTAAAACACAGTTTACTAAATAATGAATCTGAGGCTGGGCAAATAACTAAATCTCTTTTTTGGCAGCTGGACTTAAAATAGTAAAATAGAACAACAGATAAATAGATTTGCTTTGAGGTGAACCAAATATGAGCATTTTTTCTTTCACACTGAATCAAGTATTATTTTCAATTTGATGTGAAAAGAAGTCTTCCTTGTGGAGGAAATACTCTCTTTCTGGAGGGGGGAGGCAACAAAAGGTTGCATGAACAAATGGAACAAGAACAAGCAGCACAGGATGCCAGTGTTCACTTCCCTCCACTGACCCAAAGCTTTGTTGTGCTGGGCCTGACTTGCTCAGCCTGGGTTCACACCAGCTCCCAGGGCTTGATATGATCTTGTCACTGCAGAGGACGGGCAGGGGCTTGTTCCTGTGTTGCAAACTCATGTCTGTGAGCCAGGAGGAGCTTTGGGCATTGCCCAATGCCGAGCAGGGGGAGGAGGACTGTGCCTGTTTCATTGCTGGGGGTATTTCTGGATGGCAAATCCAAAAGGCCCTGGGGTTGCAGCTATGTGTGAGAACAGTGTCTCAGCAGGCAAGTTCACTGCTGCACCCCCTCAGGGAGGTGCTTCCCACCCTATTGCATGTGCAACACCTTCAAAATTGCTGTCATTAATCAGCGCTGGCAAATAAGAAGGGACTATGCTGAAATAGTTGGTGTGGGCTGGGTAATTGTATATTTTATCTGTGCTTGGTAATGATGGTGATCTTCTGCTTTCAGCTGTCTGTATCGTTCAGTCCATTCCAATCTTCAGTGAAACAGGGAAATTTAGTCTGGGATTGCCAAATCCACTGAACGTCACAATCCAGTTTCCATTTGTGCTTCAAATATATCTTATAGCCTTGTTTTTAGGTAAGTGTTTAATTGTATTTCTTAGTATTGAAATAAAAAGGCAAGTTTCCCCTGAATAACTTGATTTTTCAAAGAAAATGAAATGTATCTTGGGGACATGGCAACCCAAAAGAGCTTGAGGTGAAGCATTATCCTTGTGGATTGTTCATGTAAATTTGTCAGTGATGGAGGGGAACACACCTCCAATTAGCTCTGATTAGCTCTCCAAAAAGGTGATCTTGGTAACAAAATCATAAACTTGTGTTAAAAGAGTAATTTTTACATGCATTTATAACCATAGTATACTTAGTTTCACCTTTTATGGGGTATTTGAACTTTGGAATGATTTAGTGGCAATCTAAACAAAATTTCAAATTAAAGCAATTTAGTTAAACATTGAAGTATAATCACAAATGCAAGATGAAGTCATGTTTTTCCAGGAAACAATATAGAAGTCTCTTTAAATAGTATACCTAAAGAATAAAATGTGCTTGATACATTTGTGGGTTTTGGTGTTACCTTTGTAAACACAATTTAACTTCCTTGTACCCACACCCAGTACTCTGGCTATCCATAACTCATCACAATCTAACCTGGAATTTTAAACTGAACTTTCAGTAGATTTTTCCTGCTCACAGACACTGCTTAAAGCCACCCTTCAATCGAGTTTCACCCTGGTTCATCCTCTTTAGCTCTGCACAGCTGTTGTCACAACTTCTTTAAGGTGACAAACCAACCTTCTGAGCAGCCCCTTACCAAACAGCCTGTGCAGCAACTCCTGCCTCATCCAGCAAGAAAACACTTGCATGAGCTTTCACAGCTATACACACCTCTAAATAATTTATTTTGTTGTGTGGTGGCTGAGTTCTGTTAATGTTTTTTTAAATCCAGTACAGTCATTTAGCATTAAAAAGATGCCATGACATCCTGCCTGAACACTTCATTCTTTTCCAGGGATATTTGTAAACTTCCGTCACCTCTACAAGCAAAGGAAACAGCACCTTGGACCAAAGAAGAGAAAGATGAAGTGAAGGAGGACTGCAATGCTTTCTTATCTCACTTAAGGACAAGATAAGCCTCTAATTCTTACGGTTTTACCCACTGTAACGCAAAGAATTTTGTAAAATGACCACGCTAGAGTTCATGATTTCATAGTGAATTCAGGTTACATTCCCTTATACTGGATTTTGTTCCCTTTCCATCATCTATGCATGGCATTTACCACTGGACATTTAAACTTGTATCCTGTCAACCAGCATATTAGAAAGAAATCCTATTATCTGCATATGATATGCTTATAATCAGTGGAGCAGCACTAACTAGAAATAGTGTTTTATCTTTTAATTGGAGATTTGCTCTTTCAATATTGCATGCAGATAGGGCTTCTGATGTTGGGATATGCTCTTAGCTGGCCTGTGCTGTTCCTGGGATGCATCTTGATGGCAGGAGGAGGCACAGTCTGAGACCACTGTGCAGTGTTTGGGTGTTTATCAACCACTGGGATAAACTTGCTCAGCACATAACCCCCCCTTTTCTTCTGCAGCATTATTAATGGTGCAGAATTAAAACTGGAAGTAGCTAATGCTGATTTAAATGCTACCAACTTAGTCTGTTTCTAGTTGAGCCATACCAGAATAGGAGCTCTGTGTGGACCACAGCAATGTGTATTCCTCTAGTGACCATTTATCCACTCATTAGGGAAAGGAAACTCCCACTGAGGGCAGAAATGCTTTCCTGGTTGGTAGAGCAAGCACTGAAACATAACAAAACAAGGGAACATAGGTACCAGCTTTCCCCTGGCAAGTGAACCCCAACAGAACTCCATCCCACCCATGCAAAGGGAGAACGTGGAACTCTCATGGGAGATGGGGCCCCTCTGATCCATCCTGGAAAATCCTCCTGTGTTTATAACCTTCAGCAAGGCAGCAAAATCACTTTTTTACCTGCATTTAGGGGTGCAGCAGAGAAGTTGGCGTGTATGGTTTGACTGGCCCCTGGTGGGATGGAACAGTGGGGCAAATCAACTGTATTATTTAGATAGCACATATCAAGTCTTAGTAAGGGAGATCCCACATAGGGTTTGAAAGATCCTTTTCTCTTTGCTTGCTTTAACCACCACCATCACCAAAGAGAAGCTCCCCCTACATTTCAGGTCATCTGCTGTCTCACCTGGAAACCTGTGGCTCAGTTGACTTTATTTCAGCATGTCCTTCTTCACGCCGAGCCTCCCACAGCTAATCCCAGATTCCTCTGGCCTCTTTAATCCAGTTTAGAAATGTACAGAAAGTTTAAACTGTACTGTGGTTATGAACACGTTGTTTCCCAACTGCCACTGCCCCAGGGCACTGCAGAGCAATGCCAGCAATCCAGAAGAGACACTGAAGCTGAGATTAGCTCAGTGCCATAAATATGTTACTGTTTATCTTTTTCTACTGTAAAACAATATGAACCCTCCAAAAATTATTTTATATATAAGTAACAAACAGCAGAAGGTTTGTGATATGGACCCAGTGCTTGTTACTGTAAAGGAAAGGAAATAGTGTTATAAGAATAGAAAGAAGCAGTACAAGCTCCAGGCTGCATTTCACAAATCGTGTTCTGTCAACAAGAGCCATGATACAACTTCTCTTTGGGAGAAGCACAGCCTACTTTACTCAGGAGAGTTGAGCACTACTTACACAATATTTCACTTAGCACACACTGTACCTATGTTTGAAGTATGTGAAAGGGTTGAATTAGCTGAGTAACAGAACAGCAAGGATCACTTTCATATTGCTTGCTTTACGCTGGGCATTTAAACTTCTGTTATGAAATCCGTATGTATTCATCAGTGAAATTGTGGTACCTAGTGCAAGCCGTCATGGATCTTACACTACTGAATTTTAGTCCTTCAGAAAGAATGTGTTTCTATTAATAAAGATTTACAACCAAAATTTGCTTTAGTTCAGTTGTTTGTTCCTTCAAATTATACAACTTTCTGAGAATTTGTATAATTTGGTATTTCACTTGTGATAAACAGCTGGGAGCTGAGCCTTCACCAGGTCAGTGTTTTGGGCCACACAGCCTGGTTGCTATGAAAATGGAACAAATAAAACTAAATTTTCAAGAAGAATTACTCTTTATTTGTATTATGCAAATAAAAAACCATGTGTCCCAAGATTAAGTTACTTTCACAAGCATAAGCATTGCATTGCAAGTGATAATGCTCCGTACAGACTGTCTGTCGAGTTGGGCATAAAGTCAGGGCCAACACCCCAAAGTCAGCTCTGTAGGTGAGGTGCTTCTCACACCTTTTCTTTAGACTTATCAAGTTGATGTTAAAAGTGTGGTAGCTGCCTTTTAGGATACTTTTACCAGGGAGTTCAGTTACATAGTAACTGCATTTTGGGGAGGCCAAAAGCCAAGAGTTGCCTACAATGCCATTTTTTCTCCTCACATGTACGAAATAACTTCCACCCATCATCCAACACCATCATTGGCTTTGAGACACTTTCCACAGTTTCTAGGTCTGACTAAAGCCACCACAAACATGCTACATTTGTTTAGAGAGCACTGATGCAAAACTTCCCTGTTTGGATAGGAAGTTCTTCAAATAGTGATTGAAGAGGCCCTAAAAAGTAAACAAGAAAATTTGAACCACTTGAGCCTTAATCTAGAGAAGCTCCCAAAGTGGAGACTTCACATTCTCTCAGTGCCACTACTGGAAAAGTCTGTCTGCAGAGGAGCGATGTTATGATCATAGGCAGCATATTCTGAGGCTCCAGTACTTGCCACTTTGAGCTGCTGGGCCGCGTGCGTGAGCTGGAAGGCGGCGTCAGGGTGCGCGGTGTCGGGGAGCAGGGTGCACTCCCGCTCCAGCATGTCTGCCACGCCCTTCAGCAGCTCCAGGAAGCCAAAGGCCAGAGCTGCCTTCCGTAAACGATTCAGCTCCTGCAAAGACACAAAACCCCTTTTAAAGCCACTTCAAGCCTTGACATCAAACGTGGGTTTCTTATATCTGTTTGTAAAGGTGATGTTACTCACAGGGCAGCTGCTGGAAACTGGCCAGCTGCTCACACATAGAAAATGCTTCAGGGCTGAAGATGATGACAGTGGCACAACTAAACAGTGGTTTTCCTTTGATCCTTTCCTATAAATCTCCACTTCTTCCTTTTGTGCATTCAGCTATTGTACCTTCCTGCTTTGTCTGTGTCCCAGCAGGGCTCCAGCTTAGGCTTCACTGACTGACAGCTGCCTTTAACCACAGTGGCCAGTAAAATGGAGATACATTGATTTTTCTTCCCTATAAACTGAACAGTGCTTATGTGCACTTAGGCAAGGTATTCATTCTTTAAGTCTCTGGAGGCTGCAATACTGAACTGCTTCAGCACTAAGCTTGCAAGAGGAATAATTACCTCCAGCTGCAGTCTGGTTATGGATTATAATGGTGTGGCCAAATGTGCCTGGAGTTTTGTGTTTCTCTGCTTCATTTGTAGATAAAATGGAGGAGACAGTTTCAGGCTCAGAATGACATCTGTGTTCCTATTCCTCTCTGATCCCTCAGTTTATTTCTGCCTGCAGCAGAAACAGCATGAAAGTTCACCATGGAAGTAGCAGGAGTCATGAGGGGCATTTGTAGACATGCCACATCTCTGCCACCCTGCCAGAAAATGTGTAGCTGGCAGACCATGGAACCAGACCATGGAAATCAGACCCCCTTGTCTCATCTAACCAGTCTGTTTTGGCAGAGCACTACAAGCCCACACAGAACACACAGTGTGATTCCTCTGTCAAATGCATCACCATCACTACGGATCAAACTTAGGCTAGCCTGGAATGTTACTCACTTTATAGAAGGTTTGTGTTTTTTCAGGGAGTTTCCTTGCATTTCTCAAGATCTTCTGTACATCTGTCTGCAGAAAAGAGGAAAAAAAAATACAAAAATCTTGGCAGCTTCTGGGGGAAGCTGCAGAACAACCCCCAACTCTTTATGGATAAATTATCCTGACCATTGACAAGACTGCAGCTCACAAAGGCTGAAACATAACTGGTAATTATACTAAATCAAATAAAGCAAGCCAGATGCTCCACTGGAGACACAGCTCTCATTAAGTAAGCTATGCTTTCTGATTGCATTTTAATCATGACATTGTAAAGAGGCAGTGTTTATAAAAATGAAAGAAAAGCAATAAAGCAATTACGTTAAATGGGCAAGACATGCACAGACTGCAATTCCTGTTAAGATGGTTCCTGCTGCTCCAGCTAAAGCAGCACAACCTGGATCATTACCTGGAGGCCACTGGGTTTGATCCAGACAGTGACATTCTGAGCGTAGCTGCGCTTGTTCTTGGGCTGCAAAGGGAAAGGGCTCTTATTGTCATCCTCCCCATAAGGATTTTCTTTTGCATCTGGGAGAAAAAAGAAAAGACAGACTCAGCAACTAAGAATTGGTGAGATAATTCACACAACACTGAACGTGTAAGAGTTATTCAGAGGTGTGTGACCAGTACCTGAAATGGGGCCAAGCTGTGCCATCTTCCCCAGCCACGGGAGGGGCTCAGGACCAGGTTCAAAGAGTGACATCATGAGGTTTGATTTCTTCTTGCTATCAGCTTGTGAATAAAGCATTCCATACCACTCTGGCCTGTGGGAAAAAGCAAATTTACAAAGGCTGAAAATCTTCCACCTCTCTGTCTAGAATGTGCCTCCCTCTCACTGTGTGGAGGCTCAATGTTTGCAATTTGTACTGACAGAAACAAATCTGCAATTAAAAATGCACAGCTTTGTCTAGCAGTGCAGAGTTCTGCACAGAATACAGATATAAATAAGCTTAATTTATAAATAAAGCCTAAATGAGCAAAGTAAGAGATTTTTCAGGCAGACATCCAGCTCCATACCCCAACTGGACGAGAGCCACCATGCCTTCCACTTTCAGGCTGCCATGTAATAAAACACAGAAGTTGGGGATTTTCCCAGCAATCTGATTAGCTGAATTCTCATCTTCGGTGTCATCTGTGATCCCAGGTCCCACCTCATCCCCTTCTGGGGAAGAATAAAAGCAAACAAAGAGAAAACATGAGAATAAATTCAAACACATGAACTCTGTTTCCATGACACCACCCTTAACTGTCTGCCTGCAAGAGTTAATTACTTTTGTAGAACAAACAGCTGCAGGATGAACTGCTTGGGCAAAGTGGCACAATAATGATACATAAATATTCCCCTGTGTTGTACTCAAGGACATTAAATATTCATCTTGCACCACGTATTTCATGGCTCATTATTATTCTGAACTGTAAATGTAGCATGTTCTATTAATAATGATGCTGTAAGGACCCTGGTCCCCCTATGAAGTTCCCAAAGAACACAGTATGCTAAATAAGAGACCTTGTGGTCAAGGTTTTCATTTTAATGCAATCACACAAATATGGACACCTGGTATTTTGATAAAGCAGCAAACCTGTGCTTCCATTCTAAACCACATTACAAGGGAAGCTTAAAGTAGTTTTTGCTGAAATAAACCCAACTTGCTCACCTCTGTTAAGCGCAATGGGCAGTACCAAGTGTCTGGACAAGACAGGAGGGCTAGAAATGTCAGCAATATCTACAAACCCAACAATTTCTAGATCTGCAGGGAGACAACAGATTTTAATCAGATTTAAGACAGTTTAAGTCACATTTGGAAATAGCTGAAATGTATTCAGAGCCAATTTAACATCACCACTTCTTACACCACTAGGTTTTCTGAAGCAATGACTAAATGTAGCACAAGAGAACCCAAACTCAACTGGAGTGTAAAGGTGTTAATAAGTTAGAAATACATAAAACACACAACTTTTGAAGATGAGAACATGACTTTGAGCACACACATACTGCTGCCCATGAGCTGTGCTGCTGGACAATTACAGAATTGGGCACCTTGATAATTACACTGCAATCCATTATTGCTATTCCAAAGGAGAAAAACCAAATGCCTGCTGCTCATGGGAGCTGTGCCCACTAATAGGAGGGCTGGGAAGGTTTTTCTCTGCACAGTTGTTTTTAAAAACAATTCCTCCTCCCTGAAGCTTATGAGGGTGTTCATGGAAAGCAGCCTGTGGCTGTCTTCCAGTCTCTACCCCTAGAAATTGGCACCCTGAGCTCTGAAAGTGCCTCTAAGCTACTCCAGTCCTTTTCCCAGGGACACAAGGATGAAGTAGGATGATGTTTTAGCCCCCTGGTGTCACACATACATCAAAAAATTACACAGTGAGCGACTGATCCTTGCAGAGACAAAGTGGATGAAGCAATAACTACACAGGATGAGAGGTGGTAGTGAAAGGGCAGAAATCAAATGGATTTTAGTAAAAAAGCAATCAAATATTTGTTACCTGTATTAATTGCTTTAGGAATGGGGTCTATTTCCTCATCTATAATGAAAGGCTCTGGTCTAGGAAATACTTGCACATCAGATGTTAAGTGGCCACACTTGAGGACAGCATGGAATGGTGTATAAGCCAGGTCTATCAGCTTTCTAGAACACAGTTATTAAGGAAAACATAATACATATGAAATGAAAATAGTTTGTCCAAAGCACACTAACTTAGCTCCCAAACCTTTTCTAACTACAGTTAATTCAATAGTTCTAGTGTTGCTAAATTATGAAACAAAGCAGCATTATCCCACTGATGGCAAATGAACAATAATTATGGAAATTACTGTCCTCTGTATGCCAAACCTAAACAGATGCTATGGTTTGGTTACAATGACTAAAATAAATATTGACCATAACCAGTGGAGGCCAAGATGAAATTACAGTTAACAAGATTATAAAATAATAATAAAAAAACCCCAGTTTAATTAGAACATCTCATATCATCAGATTTCTTATTATATTTGTTTTCCTTTTGAGTTACTAACTGGGAACCTTCCCAAAGGCCTGTTATCTACAAGTGTACTCACCCAAACATGGACTGCACATTCTTCAGGCACAGGGGGCCATCAATGGTGAAAATCTGCCCTTCCCCATTGTTTAAATCAATGAGCCGTTCCAGGCAGTCTAAGGAATCTGTGCTTTGAAGCTGCAAAAAAATAAAGGGAAATATTTTTGTTGAGTGTTCTTTTTATCCTCTTTTGTACTAACCAGTATTTTTAAAGAAAATATACATAACACAGCAAAAAGCATCTGATTGGATGCTCCCCTGATTTTTTGTTATCTCTCTCCTTTTCAAATAAACCAACATTCCTTGTCCCCCAGGCAATGTTCTCTTATTACTTATCAGAAATAGAGGATTTATTTTAAATATTTTCCCAGTTATTTTGATATATAAACAGTGCTTCAATCCACCAGCTCAATCAAAAGGATCATCCTTGACAGAAACCATGAAGCTGAGATATCTAACTGATGCCTATGCAGAAAACCCTTCTGCGAAGGACACAAGAATACAGGTGTCAAATCAAAAGCAATGTTATTAATAAAACCCAATGTAAGGAGTATTAGTCAAATAGACTTTTTTTTAAACAGTGTTTATGCAGTAGAATTCTAACTCCTGTGAGGGTTTTTAAAGCTGGGATTGAAATTTGCAAGAGAAAGAAGAAAGAAAATTGACACCTTTCATTCAAAACTAAGGGAAGCTGGTTTGAACACTGGCTTGGAGGCTTTAGTTTTGCCCTCTCACATTTCTACATACAGCTACTGTGTTTTAAGTGTTGAGCATCTTTGCAACACAAATAATTTATTCAAGAATTTAACTGTCGTTTAAGAAGTGCCCCAAAAGCATTCAATGTAATTAATGCAGTAATAATATAAACGGAGAAATTAAAATTCCATAATATTCCCCAGGGAGAAACTGACATGATTTATAAAGACTATGATAATAATGCAGTAGCAGTAGATAATAACAGTGCAATAATAAACCTTAAATTATCTTTCACTCAATAACTAAGCACCAGAATGTCAACTAAACCTTAAGCACAAGAACATCAACACATGTTTTGTGCTGACCTGGTCGTTAGTTCAGAGAAGACCAACAATTATCCAATGTAACAAAGACATCATAATAAGACATCACCTCTTCCAGATTGGCCATGCACATGACATAGAGCTTGGATGGGAACGGGAAGGGCAGTGGGAACCTGTTGCTTTCGCTGCGCTGGCTGTGAGTGGCCAGGGAGTGGCGCAGGGAGCCTCTGCCGATGCCCAGGCAGCCGTCGGTGACCAGGACAACCTGCAGTGACAGGGGACAGGTGAGAGACACTTCCAGCTGCAGGGGGCACCTCAACACCCACACACTGCAGTCACCTCCTGCAGCATGTGCTCCTACTGAAAATCACTGCTCCCACCAGCTTTCCTCCACTTAGCTGGACAAACAACTGAGCAAAATTTCCAGAAAAAAACCCCACGTGAATGAGAAAGTGAAGACTGAACCGTTGTGATTTACACTGTGTGCACAGTAAATACATTTTCTTGGCATCAGGCAGTTGCACTAAAATTTGGATTTCATACAATTAATTTTTAAGTGTACACTAGAAGCACAGCGACTACACAGCCAAAAACCAGCCTGTTGCTGTTGGACTCAGGGATCCCAGGCTTATTTTCAGATTGAAGATAAAGCTATTTCTTCTGCAGAATCTGGAGAGCAACTCAACTTCCACTAAAAGCCACAGATACCTTAAGAAGTGTAGTATTAATGACCTTTATTCTTCGCAAATACAGCTGCAGTATGCTCACATTTTGCAGCAGAACTACTACAGCAAGAATACACACTTTTCCATTCCATTGCACATCCAGAGTCAATCCTTGTGGAAATCTAATAAATTACACTGAGTAATGGGATTATTTACACTCAGCTGTGACCCAGTAACTTCCAGAGGAGTAAAAGAGCTGCTCCTTCAACACTGCATGGAAACAGCACGCAGGATTTCTGACTGGTAGGTAAGGAAAATCAAATCCAATTGAAACTCCATGTGTAATTGCTACATCCAGATTTGTATTCTCTCTTCATCCTCAGTCTCTCTTGCAGTCTCCTCAGAACTGTTGCTCACCAGTGATGTTTTCCAGTACTGCAAGACTGTGCAGTACAGTCCCCTGTGCTCTTCACCACCCCAGCACCCGAAGTGCCAGCAAAATGAGCCATGACACAAATGAGAGACCAAATTGTTGAGGTCTAATCTGTGCTTGGTTTTCACATCTTTCTTGTTCTTTGCTTTGAATGTTTTTTGCTGTCCCAATGTGCCTTTTATCTGTGTTGGATGATGAAGCTGCCTAACCAATAAACCTCTATCCTTTTTCTCCTTAAGGAATATTCCTTCAGGCATCTTCCCAGATCACTGAGCTGCAAAATTACTAAACTTAAATCAAGTGTCTCAGAAAACTGAGGGTTAAAATCAAACTCTGCCATAAGAGGCAGAAGATTTGGGAGGCTGAGAGCTTTGAGGGCTGAATGGAGTGTGTGAGCAGCTGCATGGCAAATGACTCATTTGGGAAAGAAGTCAGATCAAAACACATTCAGCAGCGGCCCCATGCTGTTGGTTGAGAGCTGGAATTGTTACAAGCCCTGGAAACCATCAAGGACTCCAGGAGAGAGGTTCCTGCCTGTGTGACTACACCCTTTCCAAATGGAGTGAGGCTCCTGGGACAGCAGATTGCATGCAGATCAAACACCAGGCCTGAACAACAGTGCTCCTGAGCCACATTTTATAATCCACTGCACTACAATAACACATTGGGCAGGAAACAGCCTCATTTTTTTTTTGCTGCTGAATATTTTTATGAAGATCACCTTCTGTTCATATTCCAGATTTAGCCAAAATACTAATTCTTTGTGTTTTTGCTGCACCAGCATGCCTGAGAGTATTCCAAGCTTCTAAATTACTATTACATTTCTATCTGCAACTCACAGGCATAGAATCAATCACAGAATGGGTTGGGTTGGAAGGGGCCTTGAAGATCACCAAGTTCCAATCTCCCTGCCAGGGATAACTAAATATGCAGTCAACTTAAAACAGTGAAATCAGCCATACCTGGCAAGGAATTGCTGCCCCCCATTCCTGCTGGACAATGTTGCAAACCCCCAGCAGTGCTGACTCCAAACAGGTTTTGTCATAATCATCCATGTTACTCAGGGCTTCCTGCAAAGACAAACACCACAGTCATTGCTGGGGGAACATCCCTGCCAGGAGACTCCCAGCAGTCACTCCTGGCTCTGTGCTAAGGCAGCACCTCTGCTCTGCAGGGTAACACAACTGCATTGTGACACAAAGGGAAAAAAGGGGAGAAAGGTGTAAGAAATGATGAATGAGATCATGAGGCAATGAGAGCTGACTTTGAAGGAACTGTAATATTATAAACACAGCTCTTTTTGAGTGAAAAAACACCTCTGCATGTCTTAAAAATGTGAAAACCTGTCTAATGGGAAAATTTAGCTGAGAAAATCCTCGCAGGTGCAAGAGTAGCTCAAACTTCTCAGAGATTCATAGAGACCACAAGGAGTTTGTCTCACAAAAATTCTTTGGCAGAGGGAGTAACAAACCCAAAACTCACATCTGCATCCATAAACCAGCTTTTCTCCTTAAAGTGAAAACCTCACACTTAACACAGCATCACCAGCATGTAGCTGTGAGATGAACTTGCTAAAGGAGCCTGATTGGGCTCCAGGCTTGCAAAATTCCTCAAACGAACTCTTAGGGCAGTGAAAATAAGTCAGAGAGGATGCACTGGCACTCACCTGCTGAACTGCAAACATAACAGGGATTAGCTTTTAAAATCTCTTTGCCCAATGGACAAATCCAAACCATGGTGCCCTGTTACAGCAATGTGTCATTTTCTCTTAAATGTGACGGTCACATATAAATGTACAATTTTTACTGGATTCAGAGGCTCCAGTGCTTTACTACACTCATGTGAAATTTCCCTCTTGGACTTCCTTGTTTCCATTTCCTCCTTCCAACTTCCCACTATATCCGTGAGGCCTAAAATCCCTTATTCTCACTCTTGCACAGTTTTGAGTGCTGCACACTCTCAACAGCACCTTCCTTCTACCAAATCACTTGACTAGAAGCCTTTCTAAATGGTCCTGTCAGCTGCATCGTTTGTCTGGAGCAAACTGACAACTACACATAACACCAGGGACATCACAGAACCACTTGCAGCCCTTTCCTCCACCCCATTTTAAACTCCATCCCACTTTAAAGTCAACTAGTCACACTGCAGTGCTCACCTGCAGAAGTGCAATTTGCAAAACAGCAAAATGTTTCAAACACACTGCTTTCACCTCCCTTAAAATATGGGAAATCCACTCAATTCAAGACGTTGGGCACAGGATGATACCAAATCACACAATTTCACCGTGCTTTGGTGGTGCAATTGGCTGATTTTTATTAGATGGTTTATTCCTTTCGTGTTCGCACCCCCTACCTGGAGCGTGTTGTAGTCTCTTGTGAAGGGCACCATCAGCTCCCAGAGGGATGAAAACACCACCAAGGCCGTGAACTCCAGCTTGTAGTTGGTGGCCATGTGCTCGAAGAGCATGGTGAGCCCGTGGGCAGCCAGGTGCTTGCGCTGGTACTCCTCGGAGCCCTCCACCGACACCGGCCGCGTCATGGACAGCGACACGTCCATCACCACCACCGTGGGCATGGCGAGCTGCTCCTCCGCCGCCCTCACGGACGGGATCAGCCGGGATCACCTGTCTGCACCGGGAGGAAAAGGCACAAAGCATTACCAAAGCTGTACTTGTGGAGCCGCGTCACGCTTACCCCGCGGAGAAGCGACAATTACCCTTTTGCCCCTCAAAACGTGGGACTGAGCACAGATTAAATGAATGAACGGTGAACCCCACACAGCATTTCCAGCCGGGTGCAGAGCAAGGCCTGGAGACGGCAGGAGCTGAGCCTCGCTGGGGAAAGGGCAGAGCCCTGCCGCTCCGAGGGCCTCCCGGCAGGGATCCAGCCCTCCTTAGAACCCTTCGCTCTCAGGGGGCTGCTCCCCGGAGCGCTCCCGGGACGGCCCGGGCTGTGCGGCGGCAGCGGGCAGGGAGGAGGGCGGCGGAAGGGAAATGCCGTTGCACACACCCGGCTCGCCGCGCCGCCATGCGTCCCTCACGGAAAGCGTCCCCCCGGAACGCGCGGCGCAGGCAGGAAGGGCCGCGCCTCGCGCAACCCATGAGGGCTGACACCGCACGGGGAGCGGGAATGTTGGATGTCCGTGCTGTGGGAGTGTGGTGCCCACATACAGTAGACCGCTATGCATGGAGAAGGGTTTATGGATAAGCATCCCGGCTGGCCAGTGAGGCTCCTTCACCCGGTTCTGTACGTGTGGGAGTGAGGGGTGGCGGGAGGCAATAAACTCCAGTGCAAAACGGATGTATTCCTGAAATTGTGTGTTCAAAAAACGGTTTGCTTTAAAATTGTCATAGAGTCACGGAATAGTTTAGCTGGGAAAGCCCTCCAAGATCATTCAGTTCTACTATTCCCCCAGCACTGCCAAGGCCACCATAAGCCATGTCCCCAGGTGCCACATCCATACAGCTTTTAAATCCCTCCCGGGATGGGGACTCCGCCACTGCCCTGGGCAGCCTGTTCCAATGCTGGACAAGCCTTTCAGTGAAGAAAGTTTCCCTAATATCCAACCTAAACCTCCCCTGGTGCAACTCGAGACCATTTCCCCTTGTCCTGTCCCTGTTCCCTGGGAGCAGAGCCCAACCCCCCCCCCGGCTGCCTCCTCCTGTCAGGGAGTTGTGCAGAGCCATAAGGTTCCCCCTGAGCTCCTTTTCTCCAGGCTCAGCCCCTTTCCCAGCTCTCTCAGCCGCTCCTGGGGCTCCAGCCCCTTCCCCAGCTCCATTTCCTTCCCTGGACCCGCTCCAGCCCCTCAGTGTCCTTCTTGGCATGAGGGACCCAAAATCAAATCATAATTTTCTAATTCCCCTGTGATAAATCTGATTATTGGTTTGTTGTGGCTGTTAAATCCTTGGCCAGGGATGTTGTTTATTCTTCCCCTGTGGAGCTGCACCATATCAGTGCCACAGAAGAGTCAAGGGCACCATCCTCAGGTTGCTGTGCCCAGCAGGTCTCTGCTCCCTCCCTTGGCCTCGGTACTCCTGGCACAGGGTCTGAGGAATTTTTCCAGGAGACAACGAATTTTAAACCTCCCTCTGGCATTGCAAAGTAGACACATACTGCGGCAAACGCCAGCAGAGCTGCTTGTCTGGCATCTGGCCTGTTAGCCAAAGGAGATGCTTCAAAATGCAGCTCTCTATGTGTCTTGTTTAAAAGTGTTCGTGTGATTTACCCCCTGCCAGTGCCGTGAGGGTGATCCCTGTCCATGGCTGCTGCTTCAATCCACTAGTTTGTGAAGGGGATAATCACCTGCCCTCACATTGACAATAAGCTGTGGTAGCAGACAAAGGTATTGGCTTCAGAGATAGACCCAAATCTATACAATACCATTTAATCTTCTTAGGGGCTGCGGGTATTAAATTGGATTGGCCATTCCCCCACTAACATGTCCTTCACACCTGACCTGCTCTTGTTTTAGGACTCTGCCAGCAGAGGAGACATTGCGAAAATGGGATCATTTTCACCTGCCTCGCTCTGCAACAGCATCTCCCATCCGGCTGTTAAGTACCAAAGAAGTTTCCAGCACTACACCCAACCCCTAGAACTCCCCTTCCTCCTGGACAAGCCTTTGGAAGGTAGGCTGGGGAGGTTTGTTTGATTGCATTGGATCTCGTGTGACTGAGACAGGAGTTTATCTGGAGCTGACCTAAACTTATGAGACCAGAGAAACAATTCCTCTGGTCAGGAATTCTGAAAGGCTGGAGAGCTCTTAGAACTGATCCTAGCTTCAGATGTCTTTCTGCTTTCAAACAGGTTTTTTAAGCTGCTCGTTTTGGAGAGGAGAAGTAAAACCAGTGTTTAAATAGGAGTGCGTGGATGCATTTGTGTTCTCTCTGTGTGATCCTTTTAACTCTCCTATCTTTCTTAGGGAGAGTGATTTTCTCATAATGTGCAATTTGCTATACCTATTGTGAAGTTCTGCCACATGCATGTTTATGTTCTTCTTACACATGAAAAGCAAACCTTGTTTCATCTATTTATCTAGGTACTCCCATGACCCTCTATTACTGTTGCCTTAGTGATCCTCCCAACTATTTAAATTAACGTTGCCTGTTTTGCAAGAAATTTAGGCTGATAACTTCTTCCCTGGGTGTTATGCAAGATGGTAAGTGTGTGATAACTTGCATGAAGAGCTTATATGAGAATGGTTTAGAAAATTGTGATTCACATCCAGCTAAAGAATAATGTAACATGCCCACTCTGGGGAAAAAATAATCCATGAAGAATGTCAATTTAAGATAGAACATTCAAGCAGTGCTAAAGGGTAAATAATGTCCAGCCCCAAGCCCCTGACTCCATGCTATCACAGCTGCAGGCACTGTCATGCTGGCATTTACAATTTCTCTCCCTTTCTAAATGCTGTTCACATAATTATGCAAGATATGCTAATTACCCCCTAATAATAGGTATGATTACAATTCCACTTTGCCAGTTCTGATTTCTACAGAAAGTCCTGAAAAGATGTAGTCATAGAAACAAATGGCTGCTCAGCACCCCCAGTTTTACTAGAACCATATCTTCCTCATGCTCTGCTCAAGCTGGAGGAAAAAACTCACCCTTCCTTGGATGGCTTCCTGGGGAGTCAAAGACTGGAAAGCCACGAAGCAGCATCACTGGGAACGCTAAACCAGTTTCCATCTTCCTGCTGAGGTTATTTTGGTGAATAACTGGTTTAGGAGGAATTTTGAACAGCTTGGTGTTGTCTTCAGAGCATCATTTCTAGCAATTTAAAGCTGGTTCCTTGACAGAAGCCGTATCTTCTCCTCCTGCGGAACACTGACTCAGTTAATAATATTACAGAATAACAACTGGACTGCAGTAAAAACACAATCCTTAGCAGCTCCTGGATATGGGCATTTCCCGGGATCAGAATTCAGCTTGGATTGGACTGTCTCAGCCAACTCCTCTCTATTAAGCCAAACCTATGACTATTTATCAACATAGCCTACAGTAATATATAAAAAAATCGACTGAAACCTGTATCTAGATGTCTCTTTACTCATTTAAGTTAATTTCTTTTTATCGAATAATAGAAAAGCAGTCAGTGAAGTCTTGCTGCCTGAATGGTGGAAAGTTGCAGTACTTTGTTTTTCACACCAGATTTTCTTTTGCAGGATTCCCCATTTTGTGCCATGCAGTTCCAGTCCTGATGCTCCAGATCAGCTAGAAATTGTGCTGTGCAGTTCCAATCCTGATGCTCCAGATCAGCAAACTGCTGATCAAGTGAAGTCTTCAGTGGCTTCTGGACACAGCTCTGAGTTTTGAACCTTTAGGAAATGCATTTACCACAGAGGAGGCGGCTACGGAGGAACCGAATCCTTTTCTTGCTTGCCATAGTGTTGGTCCTCTCTTTCTACCAGCTCCAGTTCAGCCCCTCTGCCCTTCCAGCATCACACAGAGCCCCCCAGCCCACAGACACTGTCAAAGTGACCTCCAGGGACCTCCCCAGCAACAAGACTGCTGTAAGAGGCAATGCCACAGCGCCCAAAATAAGGCACTGTATCTATGTGGATCCTGAACCAGCTGTGCCCGTCACTACATCAGTGGGTACGACACCACAGCAAGAAAATACCAGTGAAAGCTCCCCAGATGAAAAACCACCCTATGAGTCCAAAGCAGAATATCCCCAGGACCTATTCAGTCTGGAAGAACGCAGGCAAGGGTGGGTTGTACTTCACGTCTTTGGCATAATGTATGTTTTTGTGGCCTTGGCCATAGTGTGTGATGAATATTTTGTCCCTGCTTTGGGAGTGATCACTGAGAAGTTGGAGATCTCTGAAGATGTGGCTGGAGCCACCTTCATGGCAGCAGGTGGATCAGCACCAGAACTCTTCACCTCCCTCATAGGTGTCTTCGTCTCACACAGCAATGTCGGCATCGGTACCATTGTGGGCTCAGCAGTGTTTAATATCCTCTTTGTCATTGGCACCTGTGCCCTCTTCTCAAGAGAGATACTCCACCTGACATGGTGGCCCTTATTTAGAGACATCTCATTCTACATTGTAGACTTACTGATGCTCATCCTGTTTTTCCTAGACAGTGTCATTGATTGGTGGGAAAGCCTCCTTTTACTGACTGCCTATGCCACATACGTGTTCACCATGAAACAGAACGTGTTCCTAGAGCAATGGGTGAAGCAGGAGCTCAACAAGAAGCTAAATTCTGTGCAGGCAGCATCAGCAGAGCATATGCAGAAGGTTGGTGTCCTTAGGGTTCAGAGGGCAAGTTGGAAATAACTTTTTCTAGTGTAAACCACAAAGGAAAATTGCATCTCCTTCACAAAGTACATATTTGAACCTCAGAATACAGGTACTGGTCAATAATTATGGTTTTAAAATGAGGTAAATGCAAACTAGATAGAGATTCTAAGAAAATGGAGAACTTCACTGAAAGGGACTTGTGCAATTACTAAAGGTCTCAGCTATGGTTGCTTATGCTCTTTCTAAGATGCATGGAATTTTGCTTACTTGGTTGTTGTAAGGAAGTTTCAGAAAGAGTACTTGCAGGAACACATTCTTGGTCTGGGAATAAGATTGGACAATTCTGGTAAAGAGGGGGAAAAGGCTTCTGTCCCAGCCTCTTGCAACTGAGAGATGTTGGAGGAGAATTCTCTTTTCCCTCTCTGATCCCAGATGTGTTGCTGGGATGCTGACAGCTTTTAGCAACCACTGCCAGCTCTCCTGGGTAGCATTTGGCAACCAGATTGAAGTGCTCAAACCCAATTCCATGCCACCAGATTTCAAAATGTCTCCTGGCACTGCATTCTCTGCTAGTCAGATGTGTCCCTGGCCCTCAAGCTCGCTTTGCCTTTTGATCCTGGCACTCCACATCATTTAAGGAAAGGAAGGAAGTAGATAAGGAAAGTGTGGATAGTTGAAGTAGCGCAGAATCGAGAAACTGCTTCTCTTTCCTACTCCTGGTTTGTTGTTCAGCCAGTGCTCGTGGCTGGGAGTCCTGAAAGCTCCTGTGTTACATTCCAGTGGGATACATGTGCAAGAAAACTGCAGTGACACACACACACATCACTGTGGACATCACCAAGCATCACAAATTGAAACCAGCCCTGCACTTGAAGTTTACAGAGAACTCTTGTTAATGTTTAGTAGCATAACAGAGAGCTGCTAAACCTATCCCTTGGGAAAACTAAATCACAGAAATTATAAATGATGGAAAGTAATGCTAATCACTTAAAAAAAATCACCCTTTGCACCTTCACTCTCCTGGAAAATGAGTAAGGATACAGATGGGGATGAAGTCTGGGTCTGTCTGTAGCTACAGCAATCAGGTGTGAGTCTGTCCCCAGGTGCCTCCATCCTCACTGGGGAGCTCTAGGTAGAATCCTATTTTTCTCAGAAGCCAATGGTTTTAAGGAGGCCCATGGCTTTCAGTAGCACCCATGGACATTTGTGTCAGCTGTCCCCCTTCCTCACAGGCAGCAGCCTGAAGGATCATTAGATCCTGAAGCAGCAGAGGTGATTAGTCATTTCTGTTCTTCGTTGCTTGCAGACAAGCACTGGGGCAGTTGCAGATGATGGAACAATGAAGCCACCAGAGGTGAGGAAGCTGCAGGTAGGTCTAAGCAACTTTACAGGGATCTGAAGTCATTGTATTTTGGATCTCTCCTCATATCAGGTCATGAATAAGGGTGTCAACTCCTGTGTCAAGAAATCTGGACCAAAGTCTGTATTATATCAGGCACAATGACCACAGTTTGCTTAAGAGGACACCTGGCTGAGGCCTGTCCTTAAAGGAATTTTTATAAAATTTAAGAGACAGCTCAGGCTTCCCAGGTGGATTTAACTAGAAGAGTGCTGTTCATTCTCTGCTGTAAACAGGCATACAGAAATTCAGAAAACAAGCCTTCTTATCTGGTTTCGTGGCCAAATTTCCTCCTGGGCTCTCAATGCAGAGGCTGACAGGGTCTGTCCTTCCACACAGCAAACACTGAACAGCTCATTCCTCTGCTGCTGTTGAATTGATGCCCTATGACCTGGAGAGGCCCTGTCTGATGTAGTGGACAAGGAAGCTGGAATTGACTGGCTTTGTGCCTTCCCACAGCCTGGGCCAGTCTTGCAGCGGGGCAGCAGCTCGGCCTCCCTGCACAACTCTCAGATGCGCGGCACCATCGTCCAGCTCATGGTCTACACCCTGGACCCCATGGCAGAAGGTGAGTGGATGCTCCACACCAGAGGGCCTTGGGTTCACAGCCCTGAGTGGTTTAACTGGGAATACAATCAGTATTTCAGGGTTAGCAACTCACCCTTGGGATGCAGCTGAGCATCACAGATGCTGTCTGGTGAGGGGAGCTCTGTGACCGTGCAATGTGCCCCTTCTGATCGCATGGCTGGCAAGGACAAACACCTCATGTTTTTATCCTCCACTTTCTATTTTTCCTGTACCAAGCTGGTTACTGCTGTGGTGGCAGCTGCTGCTGCTGCTGGGGTCCCTGAAAGTGGTGACAGTCACTCCTGTCCCCCATCTCTGCTGTCTCTCCAACTGCAGGGTCTGCAAATGTGAGTTACAGGCTTCCTCCGTTCCACAGCATGTCCCATCTTCTTCTTCTTAGCTCAGACCTCATCCCAGCCTCGAAACAGCAGCAGAAAAAGAGATTTAAACCATTGAAGAATTATCTTTTTGAAATGGTTAAAATCCCAGCTGAGATTCTAATCATGATGGTGAGGCCAATTCTATGTGATTCAGACTGACACCTCTAAAAGCCCACCTGCATTGCTGTGGTTACCATCACTGCCATGGCAAAGTGTGCCCACAGCACTGTGCAGGCAATGAGCAGCTCCCCAGGGCCAGGGAAGGACCAGCTCAGGTCCAAAACCTCTTTTAAACTGCCCAGGGTACAGAGAAGCCTCATCTCCAGACAGACCAAAGTCTTTGTATGCAGCCTTTTAACAGATTGCTTAATATTAACTTTAATCCAATCACACCATGGAGGTTAATTTTCCAAGAAATAGTGAAACACATTAAAAAAAGACATTTTTAAGGTTTTCTTTCCTAGCTCAGCACATGCCCCACCCCTCCACTGCCCTACTTGTTCTAAAGAGATTATCTGCTGCCCATTCAAAGAGAGATTGAAGCTAAGCAGATCAACTCCTCTTGTGTCCCTCACAGAGGTTACAAAGAGGACTCTCCAAATCAGAATCCCAGCTGCACAAACTGATCGAGGGAACAAAGGAGGTTGGATGAGGACAGCAAGGCAGATCAGTGTCTGCTTTGACTGATTCCAGTGAAGGCACACAATGTATTATTAACAATAGCCTAACACGAGCCAGACTCATCAGGGTTTGCTCCCCTGCGCCCCCGAAAGGTTGTATTAACAGCACCAGGATAGACCTAAAACCTTCCAAGAGGATATGCCATTGCCTTGGGCATCAGAAAGTGCCAGAATTCAGGGGCTGCTGCCACTCAGAGACCTCCCAGCACCTCCTCATCCTTCCCGCACCTCTAAATGTCTCTGCAGTATCTCCCCACCCCAGGCCACCACAAGCTTGGCTTTCTGGTCCCGGTTGGTGCCCTGGTGAAATCCTGGGACCTCTCAGCCGGAGAGTTGTGGGGGGCTGAGATTGCCAGCCCAGGCCAAGGAGAGCCCCAGGCAGCTGAGCCCAGAATAGGCTGCTGGGAGTTGCAGTTGTGAGTCGCTGTCTTTGCTAACGAGCCTGCTGTTCCCAGGCCTTGTGAATACTGAATAAACAGGACTGGGGGACCAGCTTGGATCTTCTCTCAAAGAGATCTTCCCTACTCACTACATAGAATCACAGAATCATTTAGGTTTCCCCACATGCCCATGTCCCCAAGTGCCCCATCTGCACATCCTTTAAATCTCTCCGGGGCTGGTGACTCCGCCAGGGCTTGAGAACCCTTTGGGTGTAGAAATTTTTCCTAATATCCAACCTAAGCCTCTGCCGGCGGCCCGGCAGGGTGTGAGTTCCTGAGTGTGCGGCAGCCACTAGATGGGAGTGTGGCCATGTGTATTTGGATCTGATACCGCAGGGACTGTGCGGGGATGGGCTGCAACAGCCTCTCCTGAAGGTTTTTATTTCCTAGACCCTTTACTTTACTAATGTCACTGAGTTAATGGCAAAACCTCTGCCCCCCGTATGTGTCTGCTCCACTCAAGACTGTAAGAGCAGAGACAGCACCTTTTGAAATATATTGCAACCGCTCAGCACTCAAAATCAAGGAGCCAATGTGTCTTGTAGGAGATACTCCTGACCCTGATAAATTCCTACCTGAAGAAAATAAAGTCTGGAGAAAAGGAATTTATGCATGGACTGAGAAACCTAAGTGCCTTGAGGAGCTTGGCCAAAGAAATGAAATGACATCCCAAGGATGGCTCTGAAAAAGGATTTGAACCTGCCAAGGTGTATCAGGACTTGTGTTCTGATATGTTAATAGTTCCTAGTCCTGTGTTAACAGCCCTGCAGCCCTGTGGGACCCTGGGGTCAGCTGTGCCTGGTTCCCATGGATCACCAACACAGTCCCTCCCTTTGCTGTGAGTGCAGCACTGTCTGTACCAGGCACATTTCTGAAATTAGGCTGCCACATAAAAGATGATCCCAAAGCAATTTATCTTTCCTCAAGGGCCCTTGTTCCTTCTTGCCAAGGCCTGTAGCATCAGTACTTAGAGGCTGTGGTAATGAACACTCAACAAAAGGAAAAGGTTGCCAACGGTTGCTCAGCAGTTCCTCACTGAACATACTGCAATCAGGATTCTGTAGGGTTTCCTTTCTGCTGCCCTCGCTTTTTATTTGGGCAGCACAGAAGTGGTTTCAGGGCAGCAAGGTCCAAAACATAGAAAAGCTGCCAGCTCTGCTCCTCAAAAACCAAATTTCAGGGGCAGAGGTCTTGTAAATACAGAAGAATTCTGAAACACAAACTTGCAACACCCCTTGTGTGAAACAATTTCTCAGTTGAAGAGTGGATTGAGTTCAGAATGCGATTTTTTTTCTTTTTGTGTTAGGAAGGTATCATTACTTATGTCTTTGTCTCAGGGAAACTATGTGTTTACTTCAGGAATTCTAATATTTACATTTCATCCTGAATTATATTTTTGATAGAACTTTTTCCTTTCAATGTGCCTTTTTTTTAAATTAGGAATTTCTAGCAAGTTTGTTCTTTTGTCCTTTTCCCCACTTTCTGTGAAACTGAGTAGAAGAAGAGCATGAGATCTTTTCAAGATCATCCCAGTAGACATCAGAGGGAACTGTTGGGGTAATAAAGGTAGCAAGGATTTTGGAAATGCTCAGGAACCCTCTCATTTCTAAACCTCTAGCCTTACCATCAGACTCTTTAAACTCTAGTCACACAGAGAAGAAGGCAGAAGCCTGCATTTCTTTTTGAATGAAGCAAAAGCCTCCAGCAGGGAGGTTGTCAGAGCTGCCTGCCCTCACTGTGCCCCAGTTAACAAGATAATGATTTTGGAAATTAGACCAGAGCAGTGGGCACTGTTGCAGGCTGGAGAAGGCTGAAGGCAGCTACAGCTTCTCCTTGCTTCATTAGCATTCCATCATTTGTTATAAGAGAATCGTGATACAAAGGGGCAAAAGGCATCACAAGACTTTTTTTTATACTTCCACTTTTAGACAGCAGAATTTCCAAATCCTTCAGGTTCATGCCAAATTGTAAAGAAAGTATCCTCCCTGCTGATTATGTTGTGAATCCTGTTAGACTGAATATTAGAGCCAAAGAGTGAATGAAATGTAAGAGCCGAATTCAAGGTAGAAGCTCAGCTGCCACCCGAAGTCTATCCTGGGTGCTGTCAATTCATAGAACAAGAATTCTCCTGGAGAGCATTTTAGGGCCTCTGGACACAAATGTGTGATGGGTTCTCAGCCCAGGGGACAGAGCTGCTAGCAGTGAATGCCCCAGGGGACTGAGAGGGACACTGCCCTGCACAGCTAATCCAGCACAGCACAGACTGAGCTCCCCGTGCTGACCTGCAGATCTGGCCAGCTTAGAGTCAGCTCTGCCTCCAATCTCAGTCCCTCCTGCAGGAATTGTGTGTCAGAGGAAATAACACCCTTTTAAATGAGGCTGATCTTATGAGAACTGGACAGTGGCCTGGGCCTAATCTGTTTATCTTGACAGAGAGATGCTCCCAGGCTCCACTTGGCACTCCCAGCCCGTGGCCTGGCTGAGGGCAGGGAGCCAGCAGCTTGAATTTCTATAATCTCAGGCTGAGCCTGACTGCCCTGACCCTGCTGACAGGAGCTTTTGCAGCAGCTTCTGGGAAAAGCCAAACAGAAGGATGCATTTCCCACTGCTTAGAGGAGGCTGGGAGCAACAGCTCACCCCTCTGCTGAGGGATGTGCTTGTGCACGAGCACAGGGGAAAGGAAGTGAAGCACTTCACATCCCCTCCAGTGAACTTAGTATTGACAAGGAGGATGGAAGAGTCAGGCTCTTGAGTCCCAGCCAGCCTTTCAAAGGAGAAGAAATTATCATTTAGATTAGAAATTCTTACCTGTGAGGGTGGGGAGGCCCTGGCACAGGTTGCCCAGAGAAGCTGTGGCTGCCCATGGATCCCTGGAGGGGTCCAAGGCCAGGCTGGACAGGGCTTGGAGCAACCTGGGATAGTGGAAGGTGTTCCTGCCCATGGCAGGAGGTGGGGCTGGATGACCTTTAAGGTCCCTTCCAACCCAAACCATTCTGGTACTCCATGATCATTTCATCTCAGTCCAGCTATTCCAGTGCTCAGTGGCAATCCCAGTTGGTGAAAGATGTTTCTGTCACACAGTAACAGGAATCTCACCAGAGTAGGACTTGTCCCCTGAGGTCCTAATGTCTGAGCTGGGCCCAGTTATTGGACATAAACCAGAATTTACTGATTTTCACAAGGTTCAGCTCAGAACAGTAGTTCTGCTCACATGGCTGGACCTGCTATTTCTATTAACTCAATGTCACTGTGATTAATAAAGTGGCAGGGCCCTGCCCTTGAGGCAAATTACAACAGCACCTTCTGGGTGCGTAGTCAACAGCACAGCAGATTAACTCAGTGTGATAAAACTTTCAGAGGAAATTAATTTACAGCCCTGCACACAAGCCAAGCACAGCATTAGCCAATTCCTTGTGGCTACTGTCCATGAGCAAACCCAGTGACCCTCAATCATTGGGTGTGCAGCTTGATCAAAGGACACAGAGCAAAATGGGGCTTTTCTTTGAGTCCATTCCTGCTCACTTTCACTGAGAGTCAGCAGTAAGATATTTGAGCAAAACACGACTATGGAGACACACAGTTTCATGGTTCACTGTAAACCAGTAAAACAGCAGCTCAGCTGAGTAGAGCAGAGCTTTTGCAGAGGAGGAAGGCCTCAGCAGTCCTGGAAATACAGCACCAGACCTGTGCTGGTGAAGATCATTTCTCAGAGAGCCTAGACCATGCTGAACCTGGATACCAGGAATTTAGATCAGCTTCAGCAGGAGACACTTGTGTATACTTAGAAAAATCAATAGTTTTCCAGGGAACTGGAACATAGAAGGTGTTTATTTTCCATTCCCATCAGGTCCCCATGCTGTAAACAGCACCCTAAAGCCTCTTCAGCAGCCACATGGCAGGAAGAAGGTGTCATTTTTAGTTTACACATAATCTAGCCTGGAAAAAATCAATAGTCCATTGGGAAAAAGATGATATTGCACCGAAACTCCTCCTCTGTTCTTTCTGCATTTTCTTCCTATGAAGTACGGATATTCTCTGTATTACTGACCTGGAAAGGATTTCTCATTCCTCTAGATTCTCTTTAAATAGGATGGTGTTAATTCCATGTCAAATTGCTGGTGTAATTGCTGTAGCACTAGGCAGTTAAATACAACAGCTATGACCAACTAGCAGCAGCCGAAACCTGAGGTCACAGCCAGAACAACTCCTGGAGAAGGGCTGGCTGCAGCCCTTGCAAGAGGAAGGGGACAAGAGCATGTGTGTCTTGGGGGAGGCAGGGCAAGGGGGACTTTGCAGTGACAGCCCCTGATGACTGTGTCCTTCTCACCCACAGCAAAATTTAAAGACAGGGTTGACGTCCTGAGCAATATGACCAAGGCCAAGGCTGAGACCCTGGAAGGACAAGGCTCCCAGCCAGGTGAGTGCAGGAAGAGCCAGCGCCATTTGCTTTGTTTTGCACTGCAAGCCCTCACCTTCCCAGCACGCAAAGCCCAAGGGCTGGCAAAGAAACACTGAGGTCTAACACAAATTTTGTGCTATTACTGGTCATGGATGGCTGCTGAAACAATGCAGCAGAAATGAATCGATGCATGTGGGCAGGAAGAGCCATCCCCACAGGAGCTGTTAGCGAGGCAGCGTCCGGGCAGCGAGAGATACAAGGATGCACTGGAAAAGGCCATGGAACAGTGCAGGAGGGAAATCAGGCCATTGCAGACAGCACTTGGGTGCTGCTGGTCTTTGGCAGACGGTGCAAATGAGGTGTTTGTTAAAACAAAGTACCTTCACACACTTGCAGAAGGGTGCAGAAGGTTCCTCCAGAGGGAATAATGCACTGATTCCATCTGTATCAATTCCAAGGACCTGTGCACCCTTCCTTTAATAGAATCACAGAATCATAATGGTTTGGGTTGGAAGGAACCTTAAAGACCATCCCCTTTCGTGGCAGGGACACCTCCCACTATTACAGGTTCCTCCAAGCCCCATCCAACCTGGCCTTGGACCCTTCCAGGGACCCAGGGGCAGCCACAGCTTCTCTGGGCAACCTGTGCCAGGGCCTCCCCACCCTCAAAGGTAAAAATTTTTTCCTAACATTGAACCTAGATCTGCCCTCTGTCAGTTTAATATTTTTGGGGGGGTTTTCTCTCCTGACACTCAGGCTTTGTGAGCTGCCTCGGAGCCAGAGCTGGCCTGTGCTACAACATAGGTTTGTGCTGCCAGCAAGGCTGCAGATTTTGAATAACAAGAAACTTTTGTGTGGAAGGTTCCAGCTCCACATGACACAGGCACCTGACTACCTCCCAACACTGGGCCTCATGTAGGTAAATGAATCCCAAACTTGAGAAAAACACTGTTTAAAACTCAGGTAAATTTTTGGTGCGTGCTATAAACACCACACTGACTTCACTCTCTCACCTCTGCTCCGTGTTTTCCATATTTCTACTCTATTTCCACAGAGGTTTCCGTGTTCCTCTTGGCTATGCAAGTTAATGCAGGAACAGCAGGACATTGCAGTTCTTTCCTTGTATGTGTCAGCACTTTCCTATTTGCTTTTGAATACCCACCAAATGATCAGGGATTAACGTTTGGCAGCACATCCCGGTCATTTCTCAGAAGCCTTGAAGAATATCAGAATGCTGTGCTTTACTGGGAAGGGGGTGAGGGGGAGTGACCTGAGAAGCAAAGCTTTACATCGTTTCTGGGTTTTAAGGATGGTTTATAATACAATCTTCAGAATCCAGAAAGAAACCAAGAAATGCTAATTTCAGCTGCAGATGAGGTAATTAGCATTTCCCTGTTACACATGTGCCAATTACAGCAGTTCTGGATGGAAGGTCAGGGGAGCATCAAGGTCTCATTCTACTCCATGTGGGCCAAATTCTGCCCAGATTTACCAAACACAATCACAGCAGTCAGGGAGGACACACAAGAAACCTAAGCAATCTCAGGGTGTTTAACCTGAAATGCCACCATTGTGGTAGGGAGCTCAGAGCTCCTGCTGGTCACAGGGAGGGTGACCACCTGCTGTGGTGGCCACCCATCCAAGATGACTCAAACCAGCATTCCTTCTTATTACTTTTTGCAGAAGAGGAAAAGAAAGCACCGAGCACCGTCCAGGTAACTCCTGCCAGTGACTCTGAGCCCAGAAAAGACACACAGAAGGCAGAAGTGCCACAGGATGGACAGGTACTGAAATCAGGAGCACAGACACCAAGTGCCCATCCAGGCTGACCTTCACGTGTACTTTCCTTCTTCCCTCTCCAGAGCTGCTGGGACAGGACCCAACCCATGTCACTGGCATCTATAAATAGGTTCTGTGTGATTTATTAAGTGATTTATTAAAATGCTGGCTGAAACATTTTGTCTTACAAACACAAATTGGGTCCAAATTATGACACCAACTGAGACTGGATAGTATTGTCCCCTCAAATGACTCTTCTGAGGCCAGAGGGCACTCCAGGGTAAGGGAAGATAAGAGCATGTGCCTGTCCTGTGCTCACCAGCAGACTGTTCTGTTTTGCTCCCCAAATCCCTTTCGGGTGATGTAATTTGGCAGTTCTGATGAGAAAAGGTTTTTCAAGGACATAAAATGTTTAATTTGTGTCTAGAAGGTAGTTCTAGTTAATGGATGCCAATTAGTTAACAACAGACAGGTGCTGGGGCAGGATGTGCCTGGATCCTGTCCCACAAGAGCTGTGGCTGCCCTCAGCAGGTTACAAATGTGAGCTCTGCTCAGGTGAGGCCATGGTGAGTAACTGCAGCTCCTTGTTAGTGTGAAAACATATTGGCTTTTTGATTTTTTATCCTGATGTACAGCCCCCGTCAAGCAGTGACACCTCAGACGACAGCAGCTCTGAGAGCCAGGAGGACAGTGACAGTGACAGCACAGAGGGTGATGAAAACGATGAGCCCTTATCTCTGGAATGGCCAGAATCAAGGAAGAAACAAGCAATTTACCTTTTCCTCTTTCCCATTGTCTTTCCTCTCTGGAGCACTCTGCCTGATGTCAGAAACCCAGTAAGAATCTATCTTCCTTCTGCTACTGGAGTCATTAACTGAGCTATAGATTTCCTCTGGGCAAGAGTCCCTGGCTCCATTTTTCTATGTCTGGAGTCTTTGCATAGTTGAAGTGCTGCTACTGCTGCAGGGAGTGGGACAGGAGCCCCAGCTGCAGTGTAATGTCATTCAAGAGACTTAATTTAATAAACCACGAACTCTAGCAACTATAGGTCACCCAATCAAGCTGAAAAACAGAGCAAATAGAGACAAGGGTCCAAGTTAAAGCAATCAATTGCAGTGAAGTGTTTCAGGTGAATAGTTTTCAATGGGGGTTATTAACTTCCCTGAAACATCTTTTTTTTCTTTTCAAACTTGATTTCAACAGGAGTCAAAAAAATTCTTTATCATCACATTTTTTGGATCCATCCTCTGGATTGCTGCATTCTCTTACCTCATGGTGTGGTGGGCTCACCAGGTGAGAGGTTTATGTTCTTTCTGCAAATCACCATTTCAGTACAAGTAGAGGGAGAGAAGGGACAATGCTACTGTGGAATTTTATCTGATGAATTACAGCTGCAGTCATCTATCACAACAGTAGAAACTTTGTTTTGTTAGAACCCAAAAGGGAATTTTTGATTTCTTTCTTTTTGATTTGACAAAGATGCATTCTTTTCTGGGAGCTTCCAAGGGAGTATGTGCATCACTGAAAGAAAAAGTACCATCAAGATTTATCTTAATTCTGACTTTTCATTGATGAATATTTCTGTGCAGAACATAATTATCCATTACCTAATTAAAATTCTAGGAAAATATAGGTTCTGATTCTGGAAACTGCTAAATGATCTTCACTCCCCCTTGTCTTAATGTTCACCTGGTATTCTGGGAAATAATACTTCCCTCTTGTAGGATCAACCCCCCAGTCTGTGTTGAGTGATATATTGCACATGCACAGTAAATCTGATCATGCCATAAATCCAAGGACTGTCATCTCCAAAGGCCCTTAGATATTACATAGCTGGAGTTAAATTTAGAAAGGTAGACAACATCCAGAAGAGGAGGTCTGAGGACAGGAAAATCATGCTGTAGCTGATTTGATCTTGGCTCAGTGCTGGCATCACTGTGGTCAGATTCCCTACACTATAGAGCAAATCAAGAATCAACAGACATGGTAAAATTGAACTTTTTCATTCTATAAAGCAGGAAAATTCTGCCATGTTTATGGGATTCAGAATATTTTAACTTAAACATGGCACAAACCCTAGCACTGCACAGAGCAAGTGTACTCCATGTTGCTAACAGCCCTACCCAACTTTGTGTTGATTAGGTTGGTGAAACAGTTGGGATATCAGAGGAAATTATGGGGTTAACCATACTGGCAGCAGGCACATCCATCCCTGACCTCATCACCAGTGTCATCGTGGCACGGAAGGGCTTAGGGGACATGGCTGTGTCCAGTTCCGTGGGCAGCAACATCTTTGACATCACTGTTGGGTGAGTAGCAGGTCAATGCTGAGATGCATTTCTGAAACACAAAATTACCTGGTTTGAAACCAAACATGCATCAGTTAATTTCATTTTAGCTGGAGTTAAATGAAGAGCAGCTGAGCAATCAGTTCCTTTTGAAGAAACCTAACCCAACCCAACCCAACCCCAACCCCAACCCCAGCCAGGAAAGACAAACTTACAACTCAGCCCACTATTTTTACCCAATTCTTAATCAACACAAAATTACCAATTTTTCAAGACAAAATTTCAAGAGATCTTTGGCTAATGTCAAAGATATACAGGCAGGAACCTTATCTGGTCACTCAGAGACATTCAGCTTCTGGGGAAGGTCAGTATCAGTGCCTGGATCTCCCATCCTAAACCATCAGGAGATTTCTTTATTATAGCACACCAAGGCACTTAATTCTTAGGCATTATTTCCAAGCCCCTTTTACTCTTGGATTGCATTATGATAGTGCAAGCATTATCCAAATGCAGTTTTGACAGGAACAACGTCCAGTTTAGATTTATGCTGAGCTATATTGAATACAATCATGCTTTTTTCCCCCTGTAACAGTTTGGAAAAATTGCTTAGTTATGATGCAGAAAATGAACTGCCTTAAAACATTCGTTTCAATTACTTTTTCTTTCCTTGCAGCCTGCCAGTTCCCTGGTTCCTTTATTCTATCTTCAATGGCCTCAGCCCCGTGGCAGTCAGCAGCAATGGTTTGTTTTGTGCAATTGTTCTCCTTTTCCTCATGCTCCTGTTTGTGATTATCTCCATCTCTCTCTCTAAGTGGAAAATGAACAAACTACTGGGGCTCACCATGTTTGCTCTCTACTTTGTGTTTCTGATCATCAGTGTGATGTTAGAGGACAAGATAATATCCTGCCCAGTGTCTGTATGACATGTGGACACTTCAAGGTGTGTATGAGGATCCAGCAACATCAAAAGGGGGTTGAAGTTAACAGTTGTTCTACTGAAAAAAACAACCAGAATTGTAACAAACTTACTGAAAATAAGGTATCTTTAACATGCTAAAAAATAAATCAATCTCAAGTGGTGTGTCAGCCTATACTGGTTTTTTTTTAGGATCAGAACAGATACTGAAATGACCAATATCAAATTACACAAATTTAGGCACTTGTGAAAAGGCTGATAAAATTTAGATGCATCAAATTTTCACTAGGACCAATCCTCTCAAGTTAAAGGAGCTAATTTTCAGCACAGAATATTTACTCATTATAGGAAGTTTTCAGGAACACACTCTAAATTACTCAGTGAACTGCTCAAACTCCCTGCAATCAGTGAATTTTACTTCAGTGGGAAGAGAATCAGACTCACGTGGCTGGGCCTTTACAGAACTGCTCCTTTCAAATCTGTACCTGATCTTGCAATGCAGTGCCTAAAATTCATGTAAAGTGCCACCAGTACAAGTGTGATGTCACCTGGATTTACATCTTCCTACAACAAGACTAAAGGCTCAGGAGTTAGAATAGCACATTACCTCTAATCAAAACTGAAGCCAGGAGTCAAATACTACAAGGAGCTGAACTGCTGGGGGTTTGTTTTCATCCTGACACTAATCTCTGCCAGTTACAGATTATTTAACCAGCACTAATTCCTCTTGTTAGCACTGACTTCTACATAGAAGAGATGAAAAAATGCCACTGACATTAACAAACCTGAGAGGTTCATTGTTAACACCTCCTGGGAGCACACAACGTGGTTGAGTTGCAGACATTTCTGTCTCTCTAATCCATCTAATAAAATGTTAATGAAATAACCAGAAAGATTTTAAGCTTTTTATTGACTCACTGTAAAACTTCTTTTTTTGGATGAGACAGAAAAAAACCTTAACATTGTGAACATTGACTTTGCATATTTTAAAGGAACTACAAACCAAAGCAAACATCCAACATACTGGTTTTTGGTAAATAAAATTTAAACATTACATATTTACAAATCTACAACCATTCATTTAAAAAGTGCTGCTTGCAAAGTACCATTTTTAAATCCCAGTGAGATAATATCCAGAAATACCCCTCTCTATTATTAGTATTTGCATCTCCCATTTGTTACACAAAGATTTTACATGCAGGAATTTTCTCTTTCTTGGGATACAAATCATTTAATTTGCCAGTGGAAGTCAAATTCATCAACCTATAACTGTACCAACAGCAAACCTTCTCAAATGGGACACAGCAGTGTCAGAGAAACAGCTCAATTTCTATTCACATTTAAGTATTTCATCTCCAATAATTATTCCAGTGGAACCATAAGTAAAGCAAAATATATATTGCACTGCAAATGTAAAACCTTTGTTTAAGGTTTTGGACATAAGCATTATTTAGTACACAAAAGGAGAAAATTCAGTTCATACAAAATTTTAAATTGAAAATATGTCTCAAATATTATATTTATTCATCTTTGTGGTATTGGAAAATATAGTCAAATTGCTTTTCTAATAAAGGACGGTGAGATTTGAAAACTGTTTCAACACTGAATTGTATGATGGTTAAAAATTACCGACCTCAGGATACATTTGGAACGTTATGACTTGAATGAGGAAAATTTCTCACTTACAGTATGTTGTTATTCCAACTCTATTTTCATATATTTCTGTGGTGGACTGACTTGCAACAGACTTTACAAAACAATTCATTAAGTAAAATGATTTCACTTGATGAGCTATTACATGATATAGTAATTTAAAAGCACACCCAAATTAACATCAGCAACGCTTCAGGAGTGCCACGCCAGGGATGCAGGAACAGAGGGATTGTGTGAAAGCTGCACGGACAATCCTGTTCCCAGTGCAGTATCCACTACCTGACAGTACTGGGGGATATTGGAAAGAAGTAAAAATGGTTGGGTTTGTAAGTCTGGAGGCTGTTGGAAGTCCTTCCGAGGAGGCTGGGACTAGATGGAGGAAGGGCCACACGTGACGGTGTTGCCCCATGCCGGCACTAACGCGCCGTGTCCTGGAGGTGGGGCCGGGCTCGGCGCTTCGGCCACCCCGCAGTCGGAGTGGGAAGCTCGGTCATAGCTCAGCCCCTCTAGTGCCCCACAGCAGCTCTGGAAAAAGCACTCAGCTCTCTCTCCTTTCATGGCTTGAAGGTCCTATAGAACAGTGGCTGCCCCAGTGGCAAATGGGAAACAGAACTGCAGGGAGCTGGGAACACGACGTTCCCCATGGCACACCCAGCTCTGAGCTTAAATACAGCAACTACTGGAGGCAAGATTTCCGTGGTAATGGAGCATTCCTACTGTACAGAGCAGAGCAGCCATGCACACTAAGGGGGTACTTACAGGGAATGTGTTCAAAAATAGCCTGTTTATTTCACAATAGTTCAGAGGAACGAAGAGGATATCTCTACCATGTACCTGGGTGAAAAAAGGAGCTCCATTTCATGCACAAGGGATACTGTACAAGCGTGGCAGTACAAAAGAGCATCACAAATTGTTAAAATAAATTAAATGTGAAAGATGTTGTAAGTGTAGCATTGCTAGCTCCACCTCAGGTGGGGGGGATACTTTCAAAAAGGTCAGCTACCTAATTAGCAGCACGTTAGAGAAGAGGCATTACCCAATGGAAGCTGGATCATCCTGCAATTATCATTAGCACATACCTGCGGCTCTACACGTTTTAAATCTTTTCTTCTTAGGGCAGCGTCTTCTTACAACTTTACAGAGGTCTGGGAGGAGGTTACCGAGCTTCATAGCAGCATTACTTTTTATTTAAGCCTCTAAGGCTCGCTCTATTTCACTTAATAAAGTAAATGTGAGCTTTATAGTTTATCACCTTTCTGCCTAACTAAATATTGCTGGTTTATTATACTTGCAAACTAAAGATGTTTTTAAAAACACCTACTGGTAGGCAGACTGCAATATAAAATCTAATGTAACAGTTGAGTATTT
This sequence comes from Vireo altiloquus, assembly GCA_013396875.1. Classification (NCBI taxonomy): domain Eukaryota; kingdom Metazoa; phylum Chordata; class Aves; order Passeriformes; family Vireonidae; genus Vireo; species Vireo altiloquus. Next base: position 1,035,717 of record VZRF01013970.1, on the reverse strand, counting down.
GGAAGTATTATAACAGCAACCACTAAAAGAAATTAGAATTGGAAAATCATTAAGATTACTTAAAATAAAGCTATTTGTTAAAGCATGATTTAATTTGTTTAGGGTGCTTTATACAGTTCCATGTCTGTTTTCCCACCTCCATGCAAGACTCCTGATATTTTCCCTGTAGCCTACCTTCTGGTGAGGAGTTGCTATGTGACTGAGAGCACAGAACATTTTTTAAATGTCTAGAACAAGAAAACACGAGGCAAAAGCCATGACTCCACCACAAGGACTGATATAGCAGTTTTCTTCAGAGAAAAAAAAAAGTTGTTTTGCCTGTGAAATGCAGACTGAACGTTCCAAGTGTGTTTAACTAAGCACAATATGCCCCACTAAGTTACATTCCCTATAATTCCCTGTAGTAAGATGCTGGATGTACTTGAGTTACAAGCTTTGGATTGGCATTATGTAGGTGTCATATTAAGAGTGTTTCAAACACAACCACCGAGACTCTGAGCGCTGCCTGTTTATGGAGAACTCAATGCAGGCTGGCATTTGCTCCACGTCACATCTGGATTGAGGCCACACTAACAAATGCCAACAGCTGACATGGGCCGATTCCATAACATAATCCATAGGACTCTTTAATATGCTCTCCCTTTCCTAGGGAGTGTGGAGGGAAGGGAACACGAGAGGAAGAGGAGATTTCTACAGAAGTGTTTCACAGAGACATCAGTGTGTTTGTTAGAGTTTTGCAAAATTTACCATACCTTCCTTCTGATTGCCGTGGTAACATGTTTTCCAAGTGTGCATGAGAGAAATCCTGGATCTCGAGTACTGCCTAGGTGAAGGTTAATATTTTCTATTCTGCTTTAAAAACAAATCACTCTTCAAAAAGTAACTGGACAAGTTACTATAAATAGCAGTGTACTGCAAAAAAAATAAGCACTGTATTGCTTCTGCAGCAAGTCCATTTAAAATTCACTCCAGTAATTTAAAAAAATTAAAAAAATATCAACTTACTATAAACAATTTAAAATATGTATAATACAACTTTGTATGCTCTTCATAACATCATGAATATTCTATGTAAACAATAGATTCTGAAGAATTTCCTTCGCTCACATTAGTTTCAGTGCATTGTTTCTGTTCACCTGTTACTTAATTTTTTTTTTTAAGGGAGCTGTCCCAAGTCAGAGAACTAATTTTGTTTAGAACCTGCCTCTCCACACACTGATTTGCAGAAAGGACAAGGGACAGGGAAATAATATTTGGCCCATTTTGCTCTCTGTCCATCTCCACAACCGTAGCCAGGCCAAATTTCCCGAGGCCTCCTGCCACAGTCCATTGTACACACGTTCCTGAACACTGAAGACTGAGATGTTCCTTGTGACTGAAGTGGTTATTTTACACAGGGATACGTCATAGATATCACCTCTTTAGCCAGGTGTATTTAAAGATATGGTTCTCCAAAAATCTTTCTGCATTCCATCACTCCAGTGCTTGGTGGTCTATCGCAGTTATGAGTGTTCTTCACTTGATTAGCAGTGAGACGATCATAGGCCATTTTGTACTCTCTGTCAAAAGCATCTGCAGGAAAGGAACAACAACTTTAGATACCAGGCTCAAAAACACCACCCAAATGCCAGGACAGCTGCATTCAACAGCAGAAAATATCTGTAAAGTCCTTTTATTTGGCACTTACCAGAGTGGCACATATCTAATCTACAGAATTTTTTTTTTGTTCTGGAAGCTGAACAACTAAGTTTGCATAAATTCATCATCTGTGCTCATTTAAATAGTTGGCAAAACTCACCTATATCAATATTATCTCTTCCCAGGGCAACAAGTGAAAGAAACAGTATTTCTCTGTAAAGGCTCCTGAAATGGTAAAAAGCTCAATCAGTTTACATACTGCACTGATACACCACAAAACAATCTCTATTCAAAAAGGATTGAAGCATTTAAAGATAACTTATTATTAAAAAGATGCATTTTGAATATAATTCCTGATTATACCTCCAAAATATTGTCATTTCTGAGCTCTGGAGAATGCCCTGGATTCCCCACATATGGACATCACCCATGGCAGGTCCCCTGGAAGCTGCACCGAGTGCATGCAGAGACCAACATGCACTTAAACACTCAACCAAATTCCACCAGATTTAACCAGCAAGGAATTTGCTTTTCTGCATTTTCACATTAGCTTGAAAATGAGTAGCAGGTCAATGCTGAGATGCATTTCTGAAACACAAAATTACCTGGTTTGAAACCAAACATGCCTCAATTTTAAGACAAGCAAATAAACACCTTGTCAATGCTCCAGCTGTTGATGATACTAGTACTAATCAGTAAATCCAGGCAAGAAATGAAAATTCATAGGAATTAATGTTCACTAATTTCACTGCTAATGGAAAAAAATCCCCTTCCTAAATATTTCTTTGCTCCTTTTCTGAAGCAAAATATTTTGCTCCTCTACCGAAGACTTAAAAATAAACCCCAAATCTACCCATACACCCTAGAAACAAGTGTAGGGTTTTTATTTTAAGACACCTACTAATATATAAATAACATTTAATAACAAAATATGCACACATATACACACTCCCTACTTCACATTGTTCAGAGGTTAGAAAAAGAGGTGGCTGTAAAGGGGAGGGGGAGAGGAAAAAGTAAAAAGAAAAAAAAAATGGAGAAACTAAGTTTGTGGAAGTTACCATAAAAAAAACTTACCAGAGCAATAAATTTGAGAATACTTGTGAAAAGCAGTGCTTTTTCTTTACAAAACATACTAGGAAAATATAATTCACATAAATAACCTGATTATTGCCCAACTCTGCTCCAGTTAGGCACATTGGTGGTCTTACCTCTGTCTTTTAATATGTGGCCACTTGTTGAGCCTCTCCAATATCTGACTCATTGGTCCATACACATCATTCATCTTAATGCTTTTCACCATACTCCTCAAGAGCTCCTGGTTAAAGGAGTCATCATCTTTTTGCAGTAACTGGACCATTGGGTACTTCTGAGCTGAAAAACATTAGAAAGGCTGTAAGAATGAACAGATTCTTTGTGTAGCGAGTACCGAGTTGTCAAAAAAAGGTAGAAGGCTACAGAAACTGAAAATATTGACATGTATGTAGTGAACAAAACACCAAATCAGAAAATTATCAGCGTAAAACATAAAAAGAACATAAGAAAACTCAACAGATGCAATGGGCCATGAGCTATTTTCAGGTGTGTGATCCAACAGCAGCAACAAAACTCCAAGAAAGCAAATTCTAAAAATAAGAATGTGAGCTAAGTGGATGAACAGCATCAATGAAATGCATTCCCCTCTCATTCCTCCCTTCCAATGAAGAAAAAAACACTGACAATGCCAGTCAGTGATTTGAAACAGAAATGCTGGAAAACTAAAACTTGTTCAAGCAGTTTACTGCTAAGCACAGAACCAACCTCCCTCCCAAAACAAGTCACCCAAACTGAGAATAGCAACACCAAACTTAACACTCACTCTCAAACAAAAGAGTGCGATTTTGACCTGCAAGACAAAAAGCAGCATGATCAAAAATTAGTATTGTAGCTTGTGTGAACTACCCACAAAGACATCTTTTCTCAACACAAATGCTTCAGTTGCTCAAAATGAAAATTGTTCTTAAAAATACCACCAAAATCTACAAGAAACAAAACTTACTCTGAGCATTCCACAAAATATACAGAGGCTGCCTTGGATCCTGATGCAATTTCATGTTGTCCCATAGCATCTGAATAAGAACATATTTACTGTCCTCTGACATACAGTTCCGTGGAATCTGAACAGTAGAATACAAAGATATTTTATTACAAAGTCATGGCAAAGGAGTTCTGTATTTAACATGTATCTTCACATCTCTAGGCCAAAAAGCTTTGTTACTACAACTACAGAAAGCTAAACCTGAATGGGATTGTCAGTGACATGGCAAATGAGTGTTTTGCCTATTTTCTACAGTCCTAAAATCTAAACTTCCTTCTACTGCTTAGCTACTCAAATAGCAACAAAACTAACTAGAAGCTTATCCTCCTTGAAACTGAGGTTCACAAATTACAGTGTGACACGTAAAAGCTAAACACCAGCCCCCCACAAGGACTGCTGAGCACTTGTTCCAGAGTTTTGAATATTTTCCTTCAGCTGACACATTCTTTACCAATTCAGGACTGGGCTCAGCATAGTGCAAGACACATTTCTAAGAGTTACTGAATCATCTCATGATTTCCTATATAGGAAAACAACCATTTCTCATATGTCAGTGTCTCCTCTCTGATTGCATACCTTGGAGTTCTTATTGCAGTGCTCAGAAGAAAGTATTAATCCCGGTAAGTTGCTGGGCAAGTCCAAGCGCCTGAAATACCACACCAAATTCCAGAACACGATGGGATGATGATCTACAAAGTCTGCCACTGTTATTGCATGATCCCCTTCATTTTCAAGTAAGCTTTCAAGCTCTTTCCATACCACAAGAGGACTGAGATAAGGAACCGTTATAGGATCAGGACTAGGCAAGCGCCATTCCAGGCCCAAGGAATCCTAAAGTAAGAAAGATAAAAATGCCATTAGTTGTAACTAATGTAATGAATGTAACTTACATTTATAAGTCTTTACAAGGTCTTATAAATACTTCTCTATGACACACACCAACACCTAAAAGCTGCAACTAGCATTAGTTTAAATCATACAACCTAGCATTTACTGCAATTTAGGAAGGTTAATGCTGTTACACATTAATCTATGGCACACATGAAAAAATGACTTTTAAGGTAGAAAAAGTACACACTGTTGGTCCTTGCAAAGTAGCAGGCAGGCTACCAGTAGGAATGATATGGTTGATCTTCTGGTTTGCTTTCTCATCTTCTTCCAAAGGACCAAAAGTACTGATGCTCCTTGCTACAGGGTGACTTGTACATTCTGACCCAGAGGTATTTTGTCTTCGTCCAGAGGGGATCTGGATGCTTCTGGCATAAACATTGTCATGCTGCTTAGATTTGCTAGAGGAGAGAAAAAAAGAAGAAAAAAGAATCTCAGCTTTTTCTTTTATTCTAAGTGCTCCAACATGTACGCAGACAGACAGAAATAAACTGGAAATAATGGACCTGACAGTTTGAATTCTGCCTTGTTGGCCACCACACTCATTCATGTTATGATTCAAGTTTTTTTCCCCCTTGTACTGATGATGAACACAAACGTCTTCAAAAGAGTTCACAAAACTTGCAGAATTACAAATGCCAACATGAATTTTTATATTACAGATGAAATGGTGCATATCAGGCAGAGAAAGCATGATGTGGCCAGCTGAGAGATAAGGGAGAGGCAGCAGAGAGATCCTCTCTCAAATCAATCTCTCCTCTTCAAAGAATATAAATTTATTTCAGTTGATTAAAATACAGGCATATCCACAGAGAAGCTGAGGAATTTCTAGGCAGGAAATGCACATTCACCTATTTGAATTGATATCCTCTTGGACAGACATCAGAGATGTAGTGAGGCCAACAGTGCCTGTGGTGTTACAGGACTTCCCACTCTGATTAGAAAAAAGGGATGGGAACTGCATATTTTCTGTAGAAGGGCTGGACTTCAGAAAATACCTGCAGGGAAAGCAGAAGCTTAACATTATCCAAGAAAACCCCCCAAAAACCCCAAATCCCAAACAAAAAGCACTTCCCAATGATGAGCACTCAAAATTGAGGAAAATTCAAATATTGTTATTACCGTCCAGGCCGCCGAAGATCTCGGATTTCTATGCTTAAAAAAGGCAGAAATAAATTGCCACAGAAGGGACAAGTGGTATTGAGATTTGAATCATCTGCTGTCCAGCCTGCCATGATTTCTTCATCATGAACCAAACAGTCACAAGTCCGACACCGAGAGCAGCTCGAGATGAGGACCTGCACAGGGCAGGAACAGAATCCACTAGAACATGTTCTCAAAGCTACTTTCCTTTCACAAAGCATTTAAAACTGCAGCCAAAATCTTTGCCCTTTGATGAATATTCCTCCCCCCTTGCATACAAGTTCATCCTGTTATTGTTTATCAGATTAAAACCAGACAGTTATTTAATAGTATTTCTATTAACAATAACACATTATTTGTAATCTGCAAGCATAAAAAGTACAACAATATTTATGCAGCTACATAAATTATGATTAGAATTTAAATACATTTCTGTAGCGACTGTCAGTATAATAGAAATAGGGGAAAAAAATGCAAATGAACACTCATTAACCTAAATCCAGTGGGGGGAAAAGCAAAGAAAATAATGAAGAGCCACCCAAACCAGCCTAACAGTGAAAAGAAAAATGATCTTACCAGAAGTTACACCAAGAAATAGGTAATTATCTTTTTTGTATTTTTAAACATACAGTGCTGCTTAAGACTTGGTATTTTCACTTTGAACAAATTTATCTCCACAAGGGATTTAGATGCCTGAATTCAATTGCATCCAATAGCAAACTCTCGAGAACTGAAGCTTTAAGGACCAAAAGATATGACTAAAATAAAGACCTTTCTTAGAGCAGGATTTGAAATTAAATCTACTTTGTGACAGAAGTATCCATCTGTGTTTCAGTGTGTTAGTTTTAAGCTTTGAACTTTACCAGAGATACAGATAATATTCATATTTAAAGACATATGCTCCTAGTCCATCGATTAAAGTCAGTAAATCATTCTCTACCTCCATGGCATAGTTCTGGAACACGCTGGTACTGCTTGTGCTGCAGGAAGAAACCAACTCTGATTTGTCAGGTAAAGGGAACTTGGAAAGAGAACCTGTTAACAGAAGAAACCCAAAGTACTAGTTATTCTGAAAATGCATTTTTAGCACCCTGTTTTTCTGCTCAAACAATACTGCAGTTATAAAATGTGTGATGGAAGGTGTGTAACAAATGAGATACACTGGTACAGAACTGTGGAGTGTGAGGCTGCCATCTGCCCAGCCCCAACCAAGGCAAAAATAAAAGTTACCAACAAACAATTTCCATATGTTCCATTTTCTTTGTTAACAACAGTTGGTAGCTTGGAAACAAATTTTAAGTAATTCACAGCCACATTTTCTGTGTGGACAAAAACTAGGGAAGTACAAGAGGTGCTGTTTGAATCCCACAATGACATCAGAAACTGATACAATGATCATGACCAATTATCCAGCACAGACTAGGAAAAAAGAACCCCTACAAAGTCTGTCTGATAATCAGCTTCAACAGTGGCTTATAGAAAATATCAGACTTTTAAAAAGTATTTTTACTACTTTTAGAAAATAGAACCAGGCCAATGAAGTCCCTATTACAATGTTTTTATAGATGTTTTCTGGACAACTTACACAAATAAGGTGTTTACACTAATACTCAAGGACTCATAGGGTTTCCTATTTGAGTAAGAGTTTTCAAGTAGTAAAAGAAAAATTTACTTCTTCCACAAAAAGAACTAATGATTAGGATGATCCTAAACTGAGAATTATGAAAGAACAACTTCTAAAACTGGAATGCTTTTGTTCAGATTGATGAATACCATGCAAAAGCTGCCTCTTACCACACTGGTCAAATTGTTTAGCTGAGCCATCATGGGAAGCTGAGCTTTCCAGGCTTGTCTTGCTGATGCTAATTCCCTTAATTTCTGATGTGGTGTTCTCCTGAGGAGAAGCACTTTCAAAATCATTGCAGACATCTTCATCAGTGAGAGAAGTAGATTCTGAATCCAGAGCTCCAAGAGATGAAACACTTGCTCGGTCTGAATTTTGATCCTGAGAGAAGAAAAGAAGTTCCATTTAAAAAATGAAAGGAAAGCAAAAATATTTCTGAAAAAAAGGAGTAGCCTTCTTTGTCTCAGTAAATTCAAGGCATGACCCTCTCTCCTTGGAAGATCACAAACCTGTGTTCAGAACCGATGCAAGACAAGGCAAGTCCCACTCTGGGTTAAACAGCTACACCAGGATTCCTTTTTAAAGATTCTCCTAATAAAAATAATTAAGTGAAATCATAACCAATGTAATCCTATAACTTTTTCATTTCATTGCTACAAGAATTATCAGCAGCTGTAGGAATACATTAGGATAGACAAGGCAAGTGTCTCTCTTCATTCCTAAGGACTGGGAACAAAAATAGGTTTGGTTTGAATTGGTAGCAGCAAAGAACATTCTAAAAAATGCCTTCAGATCAAACTAGCTTTAAATTACTCTGGCAACCAATAAGCCAGATTTCCCCTTACTCATAAAAGCAATAAAGACTTAAACCCAGTATTTGTTTATTTAAATGTTTCTTCTTTAGGTTAAAAAGGGAAGCCAGAGCAGTCTTTGTTCTGTCAAGACACTTCTGTTCTCCCATTAAATATATTCAGAATCTAAGCTAGACTACAATTTTATTTGGGACATTAAAATTAGGGATCTGGTATATCAACCATGATTAAAACAATGTAATGTACATCATCTACAATGACATAGGTCATGCAAGAGATTCATCACACGAGGGTCAGTAATTAAAACTTTACAAAGATTTTTCCTTAATTTATAGGATCTTAATAAATATTTACCTTTGCAGATGCAGCATACATTGTGAATTTGGAGTACCACTTGCTTGCTTTCTCTGCAACCCCTTTTCCAGCAGAGAACATGCTGCTTTTCAGAACATCAAACTTGGGAGTTAACAGCGTGTCCAAGTTGAATGATGGTGATGACACAAGTGTCAATGCACTGCTTGTGTCCTGTGGCTGCTCCTTGGCTGGGCTGTTTGGGGAATAAGCTGGGGAAGACCAAAGCCTGTCCCTTGGCCTTTCTTCATTTTTTGCGTGGTAGCTCTTGGATTTGGTAAGACTGGGTGGCCTTGGGGAGTTTGGGGGAAGGCTGGACCTCCTACAAGGCTGGATAATGGTTGGGCTCCTTTTATTAGCATTTCTGTCATCGAAGGGTTTTTGCAACTCAATGCTTGGGGCACGACTGGACAAAGGGCTGCTCATGTTGTTCATGTACATGACTATTTCTTCAGCTAAATCTCTTCGTGCAGATGGAGTAGAAACACTTCTATCATCATCCTCCTCCTCATCCTCTTTCTGCTGTTCTGTCTCAGCAACCAGCAGAGACAATGGATCAAATCCAGTTTCAACATCTGTCTTTTCAACTGGCTTTATTGGAAAGCTGCTCTTTCTTTGCAACCTTTTTGAGTTTTCCCTGGAAGTTTTCACTGTTGTAGGTGTTTCAGGTTCTGCATCCAGGTCTTCCAAATCAAAGATAACAGGGGACTCTGTTTTATCTGTAAAACTGCAATCAAAAGCTGCATCTTCATCACTGGATTCTTTCTCCAGGCTTTCTCTCTTAGACCCTAAAGAGGAAGTTCTGATATTCAGAGTTTTTGGCCTTATGCTTTTCTGTAATGCACTAGATAGAATTTTGGCATCAGCTCCCAGTTTTTCAACAATTTCTCCAGGGTTTGCTTCCTGGTTGATTCTGTTTATCATGAGTCCCACTAAGCCATCTCCACTCAGGTTCCGGTTCCTGCTTTCCCACGGAATCTCCCTTAAGTCAGCTTCCACTGCACTTTTATGTCTCCTTCTTAAGGATTTATTTTTTAGAACTTCTGCTTCATTGGCATCGTCAAAAGATGATGTAAACAGCAATCCTACAGAACTCTCTGAAAAACAGATGGAACAAGATGCTTTATTTGTTGCTATACAAGTCAACTAAACTAAGGTACAAAAGAATGCAAATTTGTCTCATCTTTCTAACATTTTACACCACAGAGATGGAATTCACTGTGTTGGGCTAGAGGTTGAAATGTTGAGACAAAGACCATGGTCTTAACTTTTAGGAAGGGACCGACAATAAAACACTTAAAAGGGAGTAAAATCATACAACTCGAGCACTTTGAGAGACACCATCAAGAAAAGTCTCAGCTGTATTTACTTTTCTCTTTTGGAGACATTACTACAAGATTTGAAAGCTAAGGATAGCACAAGTATCCAAGAAATGGAAAAAATCCCACCACTTTCTAACTTAATGAATTAAAAATAGAGCCAATAAGAGGAATTATTGTCAGAGAAATCTCCATCCTTTTGCCACAGCATAAAGATGCAGACTTCAAAGTAAATTACAATATTTCAAGCGTAGCTGACAGTATTATAATAACCAGATCTGAAATGACTAAAGACTCATGAAAATGTCTGAAAGTGTCTTTTTAATTCTACTGCATAGAAACCCCTTGTCCATCCTGAAGGAATTGATTAGTTGCTGGAGATTATAAGAAAAACCCCAAGACTTTGCAATTTTATAAGCAGATGTTAACTACAGCAAAAAACCAGAACAAACAAGAAAAAAAATCTGGAAATGCAGAATATTCCCATGCATCTTCCTGACACAGCATATGCTGACTCCAACCTAAACTCCCTCTCCCACATTTCATCAGCAACTGCCATTACAGCAATAAAACACTGTAAGTTTAGTGGACATCAGAAGTTAGGAACACTACTTAAAAGTGCATTAATAACTATATATATATATATATTTTCCCTCTACTCACCCCTGCTCCCTTCTGCCATGGTATTGTCAACAGTGCCATTGAGCCGCACGATGCTGGAAGTGGCTTTGTCATTCCCAGAGCTCTGGTAATTCAGTTTAGGCAGGCAGTCCCCACTCCCCTTTGTGCTCTCCACTTCAGACACTGCAGACAGAAAAGGACAGAGTTTTGTAGACTTCAAGGAACCCCCCTTAAGTCTCAAGTCCCCATTACCTACTGGATGCCTCACACAGGATTAGGTGACCTCATGTAGCACTCACTCCATGATGCACAGGCTGCAGAGGTTTTCACTATGGATTTTAACTCCCAGCATTACTTTTGGAACTGGGAGTTCCATAAGCTTCTCTACACAGAGCTCAAAATTCATTCCAAAATATGTGGTGGTTGTGAAGTTTTAAATCTTTTGTTCACTTGCACAGAGGAGGTGTAAGAGTATTTTCTCCTGCCTTTGCAAGAGCTCAGCTTCACACAGATCCCATTTTCCCCAGGAGTACACAGGAGAAGTGAAGTAAATGCAAATATTCATATTAAACTCTTTTAGATATGAAATAAAAATTCCATTGCAGGTGACTACCCAAAATAGAGAATTACTTCTCTAAGGGATTTTAGGCAACTTTAATATTATCAAGTTGTTTTCAAAACTGCAAAATGTTTTAGCACATCCACATATTACTATAGAGAGCCACAAATGTCAGAAGTAATAAATTAGGCAGAATTCACATTTTCTGCATCCTCAAAAGTTTTATTAAACCTAAATAACTTGTCTGTAATCTTACACATATGTTCTTATGATCATGGGTAAGACAACTTTTCAAGCAAATTGAAGAAAAAAATACTAGTGCAAGAAGGTGAAAACACTGAAGCAACTTATCTAATTCCACATTTTCTCAGACTTTTGTATCACTTGACAAAGGGATAGTTAACTCAAACAGTAGGAGAAAGCCCACTGAAAAATTTAAACAATTATATTAATAAAGGAACATTTCTTAAGAAGAGTGTTTTCCATGAATATACATGGGAATCTGTAGTACTTCTACAATTTCACTACACAATCTGATCTTCTATGTTCTTGCATGAAGTTGATGCTGCTCGACTGCAGTTAAGGCAATCAAGAGCAGCAGATGCAAAATCTGAAGAGAAAAAAGCCCTCCCATTCTGATGCATCTCCCAAACTTTGAGAATTCCATGGAGCTGGGTAATTTAGACCTCTCAGACTTGCAAAATTTCAGCTGTTCTCCTCTTACAGGATTTATTAAGAAACCAGACTGGTAGAAAAGGCTTTTCTGTAGATCATGCCTATGAGGCAATTTCATTTTTTCAAAAGACAAAAACATTAGGCTATAATTATCATTAAGCCTTTATGCTACCATTATCACTTATTTGAAACAGGAGAGAAAAAAGAACTGTAATTTTCAAAGTGAAACCATTAGACATCCAGAAAATTGCATTTAGAGAAAGAACTTTAGGCAGTGGCATAAACTGGCATTATCACACACACTCAACTGTGAGGAATCAGCTGTCCCACTTAGCTTTTGCTGAAATCCTCATTTATCCCCAATGAACCAGATATCTGTATTCACAAGATACATACGAGAACTGGAGTCACTCTCTCTCTTGTCCTCCTTTTGTTCTTGGATGTTTTGAAGACAAGTTTTCCCTTGCTTGGCTTCTTCTTTGAGTGATGGATTACTGCCAGTGTCTGAAAGTCCCCCTATCGTTGCAGGGCAACATCGAATAAAGACAATTATGGTGTTTAATAGTGCAACATCTTTCAGGGAAATAAATTGAATAGCAACAGAAATTCAAAGGCCTCTTATCAAGACCATTCCAACTAACAGTGAACATTTTACCACAAAAAAAAAAAAAAAAGAAAAGGATTGGCTTGTTATAGTATAAACATTGAAGTAACGTTTTAGAGGATGAAATTAAATGGGTAATGGGCAACATTTCTTCTAAAATACTGAACTAAAGCACTGTTTGACTTTGATTCTGTTGCCTGGTTTATTTGATCAAAATGTCACATCTTTTCAAGAACTCTAAGAGGCATCTAAAATGGTTTCATTTTAGTGTAATATGTTTCTCAGAATTAATGCATGTGATTCTCATGGTTTTACCCTACAAAGTAAAAAAATTGAAACAATGCAGTATCAAGCATGAGTTTGTCTGCAAAATTAGATTAAAATAAACATCACCCCAAAAACCCCTGCAAGCATTCAAGCCACTTATATGGTCATTCTCAAGCCAAAACAATGCCCAGGTGTAATTAATACAGTCTCTCTCCAGGATCAAGAGGGTCCAACATAATTCAAAGTTCCCTCTTTTTCCTAAAGATGCTGCACTGAATGGCTACAGATGATAAAAACCTTGTTGCTATGGTAAAGAAAAGAAAATATTCTGGGATTTATAGGAGAGTTTTCTGGATTTCCTGAGGAGTCAGCACACATTCTAGCTATGAGATTCCATGCAAAGTAATCTTGAAAAATGAGATGATGTCAAAAGCGAGTACTATTAATTATATAAGTGACAGTTATTTCACTAAGGACTAATTACACTTCCTTAGTTTACATGGTCTGAGTTGCAACCAACATGGCTAAGCTTCTGTACAGTGCTTTGCATGGCTGGCTTTCAATAAAGTGGTTTATCAGGAAGTTCAGCTTCAAGAAGAACAGGCAGAAATAAAGCAAAAGTGTTCAAAGTCATCCATGAGGTTAATGATAAGCCAGAAGTAGGACTGGAGTCTCTGGGGTCTAGGAGAAATAATCTAGCCATAAGGCCATCATATCTGTTCTGTTTGTCAGGGCAAAGATTTATTTGTACACTTTTGGAATCACAGAACAGCCCTGGTGGGAAGGGCTTTGAACGTTGAGTCAGATGACCTAAATACATTTATAAAAGTATGTTGTAAAGGTCTTCCAAGGTCAACTTGAACTAAACTAACTACATTGCTGCTACTTTACAATGTACTATCGTGCTTTACTACCAGGAAGTTCTAAATACCATGGAAAGCAGTACCTTTGAAAAACATAAATTACAGGCATGGCCATATGACCATTGGATGTTCACATTATGCAAGTCTTTATTGGAAAGAAAAAGAAACCCCAAAATTTACAGCCTCCCATGTTTTACTTATATTTTAGATTAAAACAAATATGACCATTGCAGGTGGTGTGCAGAACCTGCGATCAGTACTCCAAACCCAAAGACTAGTTCTAGTTGCCTCTTAGCTAGTATCAAAAAAGAAGGGGAAAATAAAAAAAGGCAAGGCTGGACAAAAGTTTCTGCCAATTATAAGACTTGTTACTGGATGAACTAGGATAATTTCAGGTTCATATATTTTGTCTCCATTTGTCTCGTGAATAGCTAATACAACAAATTAATAGCAGACTATTTCAGATTCAGAGGCAAGGAGACTGTTTTATAAAATTATGCAGGAACTACTGGTTTTTTCTCTCAGTTTTATCAAACTCACAAAATAAAGATTTTTCAAATCATTTTCTCATCAGCATGAAAATAAAAAAATAGTAGGAGGATGCGAATACTCTACCAGAAACAGATGTATGTGTGGTGCTTGCTGGGAGCTTTTTCAATGCTTTTTTAAACTGTGCTATTCCTAAGACAACATTTCGTATTTTCATCCAGAGGAAATAGCCACCTCGATTGCTTGAAGGCCAGGTGCTTTCCAAAACAGCCTATTTTGGAAATAGCAAAATCAAGTAAAGTCATCTTCAGGAACACTCAGGTGTGAAAACAGTAGCTTAAATTTCAAACTGAGTTACACTGGCAGTAATATAGTAGATTTCTAAGCCTACAAAATGGTTCTGTCTTATGTTTCTTTAACTTACAAGAAATTACAGAATCACACCTGAACTGCTTTGTTATTTTTCTCCCTTCTATTTGCCTGGACAGAAATGGATTTTTGTCCCCCCCATCCTCTTTAAAATACACTCACCTTGTTGTAGTAGCCATAGGTGATGGCATTGGGGTCGATGCCAGCCTTCTGCATTTCAAACAGCACCCTGACTGCCAGCACGGGCTGCCCATACTGCCCACACAGCTGCATGAGGACTCTGTAGCACACCTGCAAACACACACCAGTGAGCCCCAGGCTCCCAACACCTGCTCCACCCTCAAACCCATGCACTCCCTTCTGCAATCTGCGGTTATTTTACCTCATCGGGTGGATCTATTTTTTTGGTGTGCATTTTCTGGAGCACATCATAGGCAGTTCTCAGAGCCCTGACTTTGGAATGGCAGACTTTCACATAGGCAGGGAGGCAGATGAACCAAAGGCCGTAGCAGTGACGGAGCAAACACCTGGACCACATTTGGGGGATGGAGGAGTACTTCTTAGCAATTTTGTGGGCAGATTTAATTTCCTGGAAAGAAACACGGAATTATCTGTGTGTGTTTACATCTACATCACACAAAGCTACATGTTAAAAACTGAACATGTACCATTATATCTATGGAAACTGCAACAGTAATATTAACAATATAATAAAGTGGGAAGGAATATAAAAGCAATGAGATTTACATCAAAAAAGTCATTGTGCAATATTCCAGTGCTAAAACCTTGCATTTCTTTAAATCTCTATTACTTTACAGTCCCTCAAAGCCCCGAACAGTTGAAAGCAACCAAGAAGTTCATTTGGAAAAGTCATGGAGAAGAAAGAAAATTCATGAAGAAAGGGGAAGAGACAGAGACAGTACAGCAAGTAAGAACATATGCAGGGGCCCTTGTAGGATATGGTGCAGGCAAGAAGCACATGCAGAGAACAATTAACACTGTGACCCTCCAGTCACCAGATTAGTGAAGAACTGAAGAACCATCAGACTGCTTTACAAACCCAAGCTGTCCCCTTCCAAAGCACCTCACACTCCAAGAATACCTGCAAGTACCTGTTTAGTTCTTCTGAACATTGGCGATGGGCTGTTTGGGCTACTGGCTTTTGAGGACAGTTTGTTATTTGGCGCTCTGAGAAATCCTTCAGGTCGTTCAAACAATTCTAGTTTTAATACTGGAAATCCATTATAGCTGTAAGAGAAACGTGTCAGTTCTGGTAAGTCAGCTCCAAAGCAAACACATCACATAATGGCAAAGGAAATCAACTACACACCCACACCAGAGGCTTCCCAGGAAATAAACACAAAAGCAAACCTTTAAAGACACCGCTGACAAAGTGGTTCACTAATCCCTCAGCATGGTTTCATATGCCTGCACAAACAGTCTCTTAACCTGTTATTCAGTGTAAGCAACTTAAATTGATAAATGTATTTATTGTCATAGCATTTTCTTTAATTAATGTGTCTAATGCATTAGTATTGATTTTATTTAATAAAGGAAAATAATCTGTCTGGCTTAGTCCCCAGTGAGCATCACATGACTGAGATTTATGAAAATCAATAGGAACAATATCAAACTATCTAAAAGATTAAAACAGATTAGATATAAAAATATTTCTCAGAATTAATGAAGAAACCAACAAACTCATCCAACATTATTACTAAATTAGTAACACTAGTTTTCAGTGATTCTTT
This sequence comes from Vireo altiloquus, assembly GCA_013396875.1. Classification (NCBI taxonomy): domain Eukaryota; kingdom Metazoa; phylum Chordata; class Aves; order Passeriformes; family Vireonidae; genus Vireo; species Vireo altiloquus. The sequence goes on along the minus strand of VZRF01013970.1, from coordinate 1,019,667 downwards.
GACATCTTTCCAAAGAATATCTGCAGTTTGTATCACTATCAGTAATAGCAGCAGGACAACAGACTGGGTCCATTAATTTCAACTTTAAGCTTAAAAGGTGTCAACAGCCAGCACAATGTAAGGTGATCACTGCCAGCTTTATTAGGTATTATTGCTTCTGCTTGTACACACACAAAATTAAAGCTTCAAAAGAACTGACACGACAGCCATTTCACACACACATTTAACTTGAGCAAAATAAAGTGACAGGAAAAATCTGTACTTCCTGACTCTCACAAGAACCTAGAAATTAAACTCTGCAAGGGCAGCTCTTAGGATTTTGGCTGGCATCCTATCATGTGTGTCCTTAGGCTACCTGTATTGTAGAGGGTGCTCTTCCCCATTTGGCAGATGAGGGATCTCAGGTGGTGTTATGAAAACTGTGTGCTCACTCTTGTAGGACTCATCCAGCTCTATAAGTCGTGTTTCCCCAGTTTTGTCCATATCTACCTGGAAAAGGAAGTGAAAAGAAAAAGTAGTTACCAGGGGCATTGTATTTTCTGCTGTTAACAGCTGTATGATCAACAGGCCAAAGACTGCATCAGCAGAAAAGAACAGCATCTTAAAAGCAAGGACACCTTGCAGAGTTATAATGACAATAATAAGTGTCGCATTGGTTTTGTGAACTTTACCCCAACCCAATAATCAGTGGTATATAATATGGTACATAACCCAATAATAATGGTATATTCTGAATTGTCTGTTTTCAGATAAATATTCTAAGTAGTATGAAGAGATTAATCTTTCTGAACACAACCATTTCTACAACTATGCTTCCAACTGCAGCAGTTACTTGAAATTTATTTTTAAATATAAAAATCAGAGCTATTTCCCCCTCTTTTAACCACTGAAAACAATACCAGCTTTAGCAAATTGTCTGATGCATACAGAAGGTACTACCAGCACCATCCACAACTGCAGTCACTTACATTGCACTTAATGTCTTGACAGTTTGCAGAGACTGAAGAAATACACATGCACTCCGAGAATGGAAAATAAATGTGTGATCTTACTGAAGTTAGAGGGGGACAGGCATAGCTTTGTTTTTCTAATTTAAATTACTTAAATGGTTTAAATGGCAACCAAATGACAGCCAAATGGTAGAATACTTCCAGCAAAGGAATAAGCAACCTGTGGAACTCCAGAATGCATGTTTTTCATGCATTAAGAGTTTGGCAACAGAGAGTTAATGTATATAAAGAAGCATATTCCACAGTTCTCTCCCTCCAGCGAGGTGCAAATATATCAAGTAGTTTCAGTAAAATTCTTGAATATTTAAAGTTTGATAAATATACAAAGAGGTGTCCTTAATTACACATTTTGCTGCATGAGACAGATGGAAAGCATTAGCAAATTGAACCAGCCAAGCAGCAAGAACATATGGCTCCTGAGAAGCAGCAGTAAACGAAACCTTACTTGCAATTTAAATACTTCTAAGGATGTAAAAACCCCACAGCTACAAGTTTTACCAGTGAAATATAATAAAGACAGTAGCTTAAATGTGTGTCGAATTGAGGTAATTTTTGAATTCCTGGAAAAATGAAATTTGTGAGACAATTACACTGTATCTTTCAGTTGACAAAATGGATAACCAATTACAATCTGCTGCTGCTGTCTAGGATCAAATAACATAGAAGAGATTACTCTTCATCTTAAACAATTCTTACAAATTATTCAAGGCAGGGCTTAGTTGATATTTTATAGATAACTAATTTCACAGTACATAAAATTTGTCTCAAGCCAGTAGCCTATAACTACCCATAAGAAAGCACCACTCAACTCATGACATCACTCTTTCATACATACCCTGTCAGGTACTGGTTCACCTTATAAAAGGTTAAAATATAAGTATTGGCTTTACTGGAACAATTCAATTTTGATATCTGGTCTTGATATTAATCTTGACTTCAAAATATTGACTCTGTATGTTACTGGTAAGAACAGTATCAGAAATAAAGAGAAATCAGGAAGGAGAAGCAGGAAAGAAAAGATGATGTAAATATATCATTGTTCAATGAAATCCTACATGGGAACCTGCTCCCTCATGTCAGTGAATATCTAGTTTCACAAGCAATTCTAAAACCATGGCAAATCCTAAAAACATAGCAATGCCAGTGCCTCATAGTTATCCCTGGCACAGAAGCAGCTGTCCCATTAATAAACCTGAATAAAATCCTCACTGCCAGGAATGGAAGTTAGAGAAGTGTAAGTGCATTCTGGAAAATTTATTCTCACCAAACTGTCATGACCATTTTTTATAGTGGAAAGAAGCTGTCCAGGGCATCAAGCAGCAAAATACCTGGCACTAGAACAGACAAGTCTCTGTTTCAGCTGTATAAATGCCTACTTAACCTTTTCTAAAAGGTGAAAGCTCCAACAGCTCCACAGATTATGTGCAGTCTCACAGTGACATCAGCAACTTAAGTATGACTTTTTTGAAAGAGATGTCTGACTTCCCAGACTAGATAACTTTAACTTAGGGCATCAACTTCTGCACCCTCTTAAACCATTTTATAAAGTGAAATGCAACAGATAGAATTTGACACTTACACAGTCATTGCACTCTGAATAAATATCTTATTTAACATCAGCCAGAGAACTAAACTGCAGCACAAAGGAAATCAAGTGCTGCTCAGCAGTTCACTCACTGGGATCTATTTCTGTCTAGGAGAGCTCCTGTTTTATGCACAAACTAGCACATGGCAAAGCAAGCACTACATGTGGAAGGGTTTCTTAACAGAGCTGTAAGATTGGCTCAACATTACAGAAATGTTTGCAATTCACTCAATTTACAATGCATGAATACCTGCAAGTCATGCTATAGAACCAGGAAGCAGAGTTTTGAAAACTGCTACTACCAAAATATTGAGACTAGCAAAAGCTACAAAGAGCATTAAATATCATTATACCATGCTTTTATATTTTTCTCAAACTTCACTGATTTCAGATTTCTTCTCAAAACAGCTCCTTTTAGCTCATCTGCACTTCCAGGGGAAAAACAGCCATAAATAGGAACTGTAAACAGCAGTTATCAGTCTTTGGTATTAATTCCTATAGAACAAACAGCAGGTGACCTACTTTCCAGGAAATCCCAGACAACTGCACCCTGCTTAAACAGCAGTATCCCAGAATAGAGTGGTACAGGTAGCCAATGACAACTAGGTGTGGAATTTCTTATAATATTCATAGAAATAGGGATATAATATTCTGGGTTTCGGTTCAGTCCTTCTTACAACAGTCCAGTACTTCAGAAGTTTACATGCACGAGAAAATTAGGACCTCTAATTTGTTCTCATGATGTTTTATTTACATTCAGGAATTTGAAGCAAAAAATGGAATGAAGCCCTACAAAAAAGGAAAATGGAAGGCTACAATGATGAGAAAATAGGAAAGTAAAAGAAAAAACAAATTTGCATTTCAAATACATTCTGGTTGTAGTTTATCAGATAAGGTGGACAACAGCAGAAGTTCAACACTGTATGCACACCAAGATTTGCTTACTTTATCCACACAGTCATCAAAGAAGGCAAGGCTGGCATCCTTATCACTGACAAAAGAGCATTCCTCAATGAAGCGAATGAACATCTGGGTTTTGGTCATCAGGGTGTAGAACTTCTGATGGGAACGGTCTCTGCTTTTGAGGAACCCTGCAAAGTACCAACAGCAGCACTGTCAGAACACCTAGAATGGAAAAGCCCTCACCAGAACTCAGTGTAGGTTCTACTTATATGCAAAATCTTTCTGCAATCTTTGCCACTACTGTGCAATTTGGTGTGCATTTACATTTCCCCTATCATTTATAACATAACAATAAAATGTTTTTATTCTGTATATGAGAGAGAATAGAAAATAATAAATTAATACACACAAAACAAGTTTATAACTTTTCACCTTGCAGTTCAAACAGAGAACTTGCATCTGTGGCTGTTTCAGAGGGTGCCTCTGTTATTGGCCTGAGATAAGACCTGTAACCTTTTAGGATTGAAGCCATGAAACAGAGAAATGCTTCCTGGATCTCCAAATCTAAGAGATGCAATTTCTTCCCAGAATTAAAGTCATAATCGTTCATTGCCAATTCCATTAATGCATCTTCTCTTGGTCGCTGTTGCACTGTGAACAAAACAACATTATAGGGTTTTATTTTTTTCCCCTCAATATTGGTCAAAAATACTCTCTTTATCCTCCTAGATTCAGTGATTACTGAACTCCATTACATTTGGAATAGATTAAAATATACAGAGATTCAATCATGACATGTGACAATGCGTTCAGCTTGGCCTTCTGTACCTCATACATCTGTGGATAACACCAAAAGCAAGATGCACTGGCCTTGGCAGCACATGTTACTACAGCAACAGGGAACCTGCGTGGACAGAGCTTTAAAAGCCCTCAAAGAAAGCTGTCTGTAAAACCATGTGAAAATTGAGACAAGAGCTGACCAAAGAAGCATGTTTGCAGGACAAACACATGGATGGGATGGATTTTTTTTGATTGTGCCTTTCATTTCAAAGTGCTCCCAAAAAGCAGACAATGCACATTAAGTGCCTACATACACAGAAAAACACCACTTAGAGGCAAAGTGGAGCCATTAAAACACAACACTGCCTGGCTTGATTTTTTTTTAAAGATCTAGCAAAACCTGTATTCTTTAATTAGGCACTTGTATCAACATTTTAAAGCTATCAGAACTCTAGCTAAGACTTCACTGCTACACACAGAGTTTGGTAACAGTCTAATAATGTCTCAGGAAAGTGAAAGGATGGTTTCATCACTGTCTTTCCGCATAATATAATTATAGCCAACGTTACCTCAGTATCATTTTTAAGCAACCTACTCTGTAATAAGATTTAAGATCCCTACCACTCTATTTTTACATACAGAACATAAGGTTTAGAATTTTTTCTAAAAAAACCCTTGCAGTAAAATATATCGAAATTCTGAAGCATTGGATAATTTTAATCAGTTATACACTTCTTTGTGCAGCACATCCCAATAAACTCCTGTTTCTTTACATTCTAATCAGGACACAAATTCTTGTGACCTCAATAGCCAGGAATGTGTAAAAAGCCTTAAAAAAAAAAAGTCCTTTGTTATAATGAATTTCACTAAAACCACCCCTCTATCCATTTTTCTGCTTCTCACATCAAGAGAGAAGCAGAAAATGTTCTGCAATATTTGAGGGTTCTATCAACCACCAGTTTTTACTTAAGAGATGTCCAGTAATTGTGCCTTACATTTAAACCCCTAATGTTGACAAAACACTTGTTATTTCCATCTTAAATTTTTAGGTGAGGTACTATTAGCTTGAGTGTCAAAGTTGTTTCAATTTCAATTGCCAAGACATCAGCAAAATTTGAGCAAGCTTTGAAGATGAAAAAAAAGTCTTTCTTAGGGGTCCTGGCCTACTCTTGCTTTGCTTTACTATTTCCCTTCTCTTAGAAACTCTGGGGTTTTTTTTGGTATGAGGCTAATATTAATAAAAAGAGATATCTACTAAGTACTGCCTTCATACACATATGAAGGCTTCTCTGTCCTGAAGTCCCCACATAGTTTCTCTAATCTCTGGACTTAGAGTGCAGATTTTCCCATTCTGTAAAAATAAATGTTTAGTGGAACTGGTAACTTTGGAACATATTTAATTAGCTACATTTATCTGTTTTTGTGGCACACTGTGCCTCGTGTAAATTTTACTACGTGCTTTCCCACTCACATTCTGCCAGTTGCTGATATAAAGTATTTAAAGTGTTCATCAGATTTTTACAAGGTTTCTTTGGTAAGATCTTCCATGCAATAGCTTTCTTGTCTCCAGTTCTGGAAAAAAAAAAAAAGTATAAGCATACTCTGGAATGCGTCCAGAAGATGTTCCCTCCCAACAGAGAAAAAGGTTTCACTCCATTAAAACTGAACTGAGAAGGATTGTAAACCAACCAACAAAGTCAAATTTGATTTACTGTGTGGAGATCTGATCAGAGCCATCCAACCAATGCCCCATATTTTAGGGTGATGATTACACTGCCACACTCATCAGCACCGAAATCAATCCAGTTACAACTCACCAGAGATGGATTAATGGTATTAAGCACCTGTCATTGCACCAGCAACCACCACTCATGCCATATTCTAAGCTCTAATTACTTAAACTGGCATGGACAGAAGGAAAAGAAAATAAAAGGAAAACTAAAATAAATACCCCTCCAAGTTTCGCCAAAAAAATCAGGTTTTGCCTTTGAAAATAGGAAGCAAAAAAAAATTAACAGAGAAGAAAAACTGTTAATAAACACTTACTGAGAAATTGTGTTGGTATCCAGGTCAACACAGCTGACATCTGGTGGGGGGTCATAGAGATCAAAGTATCTGGAATCAATTCCCACTATGAACGGGCATGGGGCACTCAACACATCTGCCAGTGCCAAGGGACAGAGAGGAATATATGGGCAAGGCCAATGGAAGGGAAATATCATCTTGGAAAACACACAGAGACAAAAACACAGGTTAAACATGTGCAGAACAGATTATGCAAGAATAAACCACACTTCACTAACTTCAAAATCATTTAACATGGCAGATAATTATTACTGAAAATCTAGAGGTAGATTATTAAATTAAAATTGCACTAATTTCTCTAAAATTCAAATTGTAGGAAAAAGCTCTTCAGAATCACAGACTGCACATAGCAGAGGTAGCAAACAGTACCTAGTGATGACAGGCAGGGAAAACCATGCATTTAAAATTCCATAGGGATAGATACAGTGATAGCTTGGAAAATCAGGAACTCTTTAGTGCACCATGATAATCAAAAATGAATTTACGATATTTACACACAAAGAATAAGCAACAGTCACTTTCTTCTGTCTTCATAGGATATCATCAGCAACAGTAATTTCTCTCTCTAGTGATTTTAATTCTTATTTTTAAGTAACCTTTAAGCCTAACAGCACTACTACTAATTTTTGATTTTATCTGAGAAGCATACTTTTATTCCTTTCCCAGGTTTATGACTAAAAGCTGGTACTTACAGAGACCAATGCCTCTGTCACACTCGTGAGGACAGAAGGTCGCAGTGAGTGGATGAGGATTTTATGTTCCGTCACAGCAAACACCAGCAGCGTTACTGCATTTTCAGGTCCTAAATTCTGAAGTAGTGTAGAAAACTTGCCACCACTGTTACAGGACATAAACACACTGGTGAGTTACAAGGGACAATAAAAAAAGAAGCGTTCAATAATAAAATAAACAGAAATCTGCAAATCTTTCTTTTGGAGAAGATTACTTGATAGAATACTTGGCACACTTCACTGTCCAGTAAGGAATGGTTACTTCCCAACAGTAACCATGATTCCTGTTTTTGAGGCCACAGGCATGACAATTTTTCTCTTTGAGAAACAATTTACAGGGAGACAACATATGTTTCTTCCATCAGTCTCCCGCACAGAGACATGGAAGTTAAGACAGTGACAGAAGTCCTTTAACTCCATTCCAAAACAAAAAACTGAATTATCCTGGGAGCCCAGGTATCAATCCCTAGAAAGGGGATCTAATAATCTATTAGATTATTATTAAAACTTATTTTAAAACCCCCCAAATACACTGTTAATTAAGTGTGTATCCTTGTCAGGGTCTAATCACATAAATAAACTTCAGATCCACCAGCTTCCAAAGGCACCAGACAACGTGTAAATTACTCAACTGCAACTCAAAATACAAAATCTCTTCCACAACCTAAGTCAAAATACATCTCACAATGAACAAGATATTGTTACTTGCCTCAGTGGGAGGGGTGATGACACAGGCTGGCTAAGAATCAGGTTATCATGTGGAGATAGCTGGGAAAAGATTTTAAAATACATTATTTTTATTCTGAACTTTGGAAATATTTGTTAGAAATTACACAACTACAACGAAGAACACTTAAAAATAATTCAAATTAAACTGAATCTTGTATACTCCATATAGCACTGTAAGAAATGCTGTGCAGTGATATGCATCAGGATCTTTTAGTAAAAACTGGGCAAAGCACAATCTTCCTTTCTTGGCCAGAACTGAATATATTGCATATTCATAAAAAGGACTTTAAACTAGCTAATGCTGCAAAAATTTGAATATATTAACTGCTGAAAAATGAAGCCTTCTGTACTTTAAGGGCTGTGAGGAACCATAGCTCAGACACTGCTTTCAGGGGCTGGGGGGAATTCTTTCTGGATTTAGGGGTAAAAAGAGGGATAAAAATTCATGAAGAGGAGAGATGGCAGATAATGTAAAGCCATATTTTCTTCAGAAGACATGAGAATTAGGCTCTTGGCTGGTAGAAACTGCTCAGCTCTGATATAATCTTTAAAATTTACATTAGTTGAAGATGCAAGGAGAAGATCCTATTAAATCACATTTCTTTCTTACAGTGACATGGCCTTGAGCACATCATTCACATATCCAGCACGAATAGGAAGACTCATGTCAGTACAAGAATAGCAATACACAATCAGTTTATCAAAGCTCAGCTGATGTTTTCAGCCATAGTAAATCCAGGGTAACAAGACACCAGTTGGCTTAATCCTGCCTGCATTTTCTGTTGTATAAAAGCAGTAGTAACTCAGTCTCAGCAACTTGTACAACTAAGCTGCAGGTTTGGACCATTTTTAGTAACATTTCGGTTTTGAGTGTGTTTCACCTTAGACCCACTGCAGGTGACCTGGTAATAGAAGCCAGAAGACAAGACTGATGACTTAGAAGCACAAAGTCACCTAATGCTGTGCCTGGAGACCCACCAAACCCAGGGAATTAAGGGGTGTCTGTAATGCTTTTTCCCCTGCCCATTTCACATCCCACTTCCCTGACAAATGAGGATGGCCACACCGCATGCTGGATTTGTCAAGTAAGTCACCTTGGGACCACCAGCATCATTAGCTTGTTCAGTGGAAGAATTCAGAGAACTCATTTTTTTAGCCTGAGGCAAACCTTCATAAACTACCCTTTGAAAGGAAGCATCAGCCTGATGTCCTCTGACTTCTGTGCTTCAGCAAAAGCACATAAACACAATTAAGCATCTATTCAAGGAGCACATCTCCCTCAGGCAGAAGGGGCACTTATTACCCCCAGTCCCCAGAGGGAGAAACATTACTCCACGTGCTCTTGAAGTTTGCAGGTTGTGATACATTAGCACAGCAATCTGTGCAGTAAGGGGATGTAGGACACAGAACAGAGTCCAGCAGATCTCAGGTCAGAAGGAACCTCTCAACAATGGCAGCTGAAAGCTGGCAAACAGGAACATTCTGGAGTGTTTTACTAATGGCTATAATTTCTTTGAAAGTTAAAAGTTTAATTGCTTAGCAAAAGACTATCACATTTTCCATTAACAGGCTTCAGAGAGAAATGGAATCCTAAAAGCTTGCCATTTTCAACACAGGCATTTCCCATGCTAATTTTGAGGCAAAGTCTCCAGTACAATCACCTGTGATTTTATTCAGTGCAGTTTCAAACACAACTCAAGTCCCTGGAAGCAGCTGGAAGGAAGAATTTTTTCACAGACTTCAATTACCACTGCCTATTGTAAAAGCAGTGTTTTCTCCATCTGTACTATCAGCTCCTAAAGTTATACTAATTTAATGCAGAAAGCATTTCGAAAATAAGGTGTAACAGACATAATTTTCACATCATTTATATCTAGATCTTCAGACTTTATGCCAGGATATGAACCCATATATACTTCGACAAAATTCCCTAAAATTTCAGACTAAAAACATTAAATTATTTTCTCTGAAGTCAATTACAATTTCTGTAAATAGGTGTTCAGTGTTTCCTAGCACAAAGATTTTATTGAATTTGAACACAAAAAACCTAAAACAAGATGTGAAAATGCCAGGTTTTGAATTGAAGTTTAAAATCATAAAAAAAGGGACAGAAGTGCCAGATACAGTTTCAGTGTAACTGTTCTCTAATCCCTCTTCAGTAACTGCAATAAATATGACTCCTTTAGAATACACTAAAGAGGATCTTCAATATTCAGTACACGCTATAAAGACATAACCCAGGATTGTATTTGCTCTGAAAGACTTCACTACCATATGGGCTACACAATTAAGGCTCAGAACTGCACAGGGCTCTCCATATTTTACGTTATACAAGTAATAACAGAGAATAGCATCGTTTTGTAAGTATTTAATCAAAACCACGATTGGTAGAATACTATGACTGCAAGAGAGCTATCTTTTCTCTGCAATAAAATTTTTCACATATCTCTAGCTATTTTGCCTCTTCAGGAGGAAATAAAAAGATTTAGTAACACTTCAGAAGTCTTGGAGACCAGGATTTTTTCTCTCCTTTCAGTGGTGAAATTTCAAAGAACAGGGAGCAATTCTTGGAATGATTTCCCTCCCACACAGTCCCACAGGGAGGACAGAGCAAGGCCGTGCTCCATAAAGGAGCTGTTACTGTGTGTGGCTCTCGCATCCAGCACGGAGAGGAGAGCACAGAGCCCTTTGGGAAGAGGGGCAAGCACAGATATACATTTCACATCTGGTTTTAGTTTTATTTATTTATTTTACACTCAGCCTTCATACAGTAGCAAGAAGAACACAGTTCAAAAGCAAACAGTGCAAAAGTCAGACCAGATGCTGACTTGGAGTAGTTTTTCATTAATTTTCACATATTCTAAAAAAAAATTAAGTTCTAAGCTCACTAAACAGCTTCTTGTAATAACTCACTAAGGTCATTAACTAAACTGGAAACAGAATTTTTACAGATTTCTCACACTGAGCATGTAGAAAAGAGAAATCCTGAACAAAAATAATTTGAGCACAAAAATTACATTTTCCATTTATGAATTTGCTTAATCTTCACCTTAGACACAGTTATTAAAGAAAATTACACTTACCTGAACTAGAATTCTTGGCCTCTGAGGGGAAGGAAAAGGTACTTTATGCATGAAATGGGAAATGTGTCTAGAGGAAAAGAAAAATACTTATTTAGTAGAAATTATGCTTAAACTACTTTACCTCAAGAATAATTTTTTGACAGTGAGAGAAGTTATGATTAAAAAATGGCACATACTTATTCAGAAAACAGGGGAAAAAATCCCAGCGCCTAAGTTCTATTGGGATATTATGATCTTGAAAATCTATTTTTCTACTGGTCTCAGGAAAATGAGAAGACAGATTCCCTTTCAGAATACAAACTTTGTTTGTGAGATTGAAAAATTACAAGATTTTTTTTTCATTTGTATATAAGAAGTATTGATGTCCAAGTATCACAGTCCCATTTTAAAATCCTGCTTCTGACAGAGTCAGCACCAAACCTCAGAGACTAGAACTGGTTATTTGCAAAAAAATATTTATGGCTGAGTATCAAGGAGAATCATTAAGATCATCTATTTTCTTCAGTTCTAAATACAAAATGTTATATAAATTGCTGATGAAAAAACATTAAATTTTTCCACATACCACAAATACAGAAAAATGTTTTTAGAATTTGACAAAGTTCTCAGTTTTATGAATTGATTAAACTTACACAAGTTCTAAAAGTGTAGTTCTACACAATAGACACTTTCACATTAAAATTCACATGGAGTCAATAAAAACTCATGACAAACAGGTATTCCATCCTAAACTCCTTCCTACAGCACGTATTTTACTGGGATTTCCACAAATGTTACCAATATTATGACACAGACAGCTACAGTTTGAAGAAATTACAACAAACCCACAACTAGGCCTTGATTTGGGTTTTTCTTTATTACCAGTGTATGAAGATAGCAGCCAAAATATGGAACATATCACACAACAAGGGCAGGTTGCTGTTTGCAGCAGCTGGGCTGACTGAAAACGTTCAAATACATGTATGGCACAGACAACCTTCATCATCATTAGAATAGCCAAAGGAAGTAGGCTGGATACTACATTAGAATCCTATATTTAAATTATCCACAGTAAACCAAGCGGTTTACAAACCAGAGAAATTTGAATAAAGCCATAAAATCCAAATTGATAAAGCATTTCTCATAATTACTTACTCTATTTGTAAAAACATATAAACAAAACACTGAACCCCTCCACTTAAATAAAAAAAAGTTTCCACCATTGGAAGTTTACACTGTCAGAATCTTCAAATAAGTAACAGTGATGAGAAGTGCAATAGTGAAGGAGACAAACAATCACAAGAAATACTTAATCCACACAGTCGAAGTCTCCTAGAAGTTAGTATTTAAGTTGGAGCAGAAAAAACACTGATGTGGAATAGAAGTAAATAGTGTATTTGAAATCTGTTGCATTAAAACATTACATTAGCCTAGAAATGTTTCATGGCAATACATATCAAACACAGGTATTGACCATTTCTTGGTGCAGGGATTTCCTCTGCATTTTATAATGTGAAATCCTTTATGTGAGAAAGAAATTAAGTTTATTTATCACAAATAGAAGATAATTACTAGTGCGAAATAGTCGATCTGCTTAATCATCTCTCATTACACTGCAAATAGGCATTTGAAAAAATGCAAATCTACACATTTAATTCTCCTAACTTGATGTGTTCAAGATTAAGAAAGGATTTATAATCTTGCTCTTTCTAATCACTATGGCTAAAGGGTGCAAAGCTAATTAAAACAGCTTTCAGAAACCTTTGCAGGCACTTAAATCACAAATAAAAATCTAGACTTTTTCAGGAAGTAGGTAAAGATATGTTTATCAGAGGAGAGAAGTGCAGCCATTATAGTTAATGTTTGATGACTTAAGTAAAAAGGATACTACAGGAAACTTAGAACAATAAAATCCTCTTATCAACTGAATTTACTGTTATGAATTTTGGAAATTACTTACTTCTCAATGGGAAGGACATGTGGCCCAGAAATGGAGTAACGATAGAGAAAGGTAAGAAACTTCTTGAAAGCATCAAAGAAAGGCCAGTGAGAGAGCAGACAGATACATTTATTTGTCTGCACTGTTCTGCATGTGTCTTTTCCCTCGGCAGCAGCTGCTAATCCCAGCTGAGATTTTTGTTTCTCTGTGAGGTTCTCTTCAGGATACAGCTCATAAAACTGAATAGCAGCACCATATACCTGCAAACACATCATGGATTTGAAGTCAATAATTCTGCCTGGATCTTCAAAGCAATCTAAGAAACCCCAAACATATAGAAAATCAAGTCTGTGTTACTGTTTGAAAAGATATATTAATGCATCATCTTTTGAATCATTCCGTTCCAGAATATTCTTATGGCTGTGAAAATCCAGACTGTCTATTATTTATTTAAAACACTTACTGTCATATGAGAAAGAGTAATTTACAAAATTATTTATTTGAGAGAAAAATAATGATTATAAAGAGTACAACTCCAGTCAATTGCTCCTCCAATTGCCTTGAGAGCTATTTTAGGAATCCTTTATACACAACTCAAAGCCATATCCCCTGACATCCAATTTACTTTTTAGAACAAGTATGTACATGCAAGGTCGTTTCCATGCTTGCAATAAAAATAGCATTACTTCCATGTATATGCAGTCCAATTTTACAGCTCTCCAGTTTCACAGGCTAACAGGAAAGCAAAGGAGCACAGATTTATGATCAGGAGTCCAGCACTAAAACTACTGCAAGTCACTCTTCAAAGCAGTCTTGGAATCAAGCCCAAGAGAACAGATTCAAGCTTATCTATGAAAACATTCATTATCATCATCCTGAACAAATAAACAATCAAATTTTTTCAATTAAATTAATAATGTATTTTTAAGGTTTCAAAATACCTTTTCTGCAGAAGCTCCAGTTAGTACAAATGTAGAAAAAACTGGGAGAGGGTATTTACTGTTAGATGGCCAACATTCAATCGTTGCACCCATAGGGAGACAAAAAAGAGGCACAGATTCTGGTAATGGGAATGATTCATAATCTTCTTCGGGATATCTGCATATTAAACCTATAAATAGAACGTGCAAAGAGGCAGTTATAGAAAAGCCAGCAGAAACAGGTTTGTAATGCTCATTCCATAAAATAATTGCCAGAAAATTCATATATGAGCACACAGTAACTTCAGAAGATCGGTGAAGGTGTAAATAATCAGGCACAGGAATAGCTGGAAGGGGCAGATCCTCCCATGGCCGAAGGAGAAATCACCTGACTAAAGCATTATGCTGAAATCCTACTTCCCATTCTAGAAACTATTCATAAACTGATTTATCTCTTCCTCTTTTCAGGCTGTGTGCATCTCACCTGTTATAATTATAGTCCACATTCATCACGAGTATGAGCAAAGATTTAAAATCTAGTTTAAAAAAGGTAATGTGAATAACTGAGAAATAAGATTGATGTTTTCAATATGACACCAATGAATTCTTGCCAACAAACATTCCCTGAAAAATACGTATATGATAGATATTAAGATAGTTTTTTAATATCAATAGAATCAAATCAATTATGCTGATCCACCTCATCTGAGGATTCAGCTACTGTGCTGTCAGACCAACGTGTTTAGACTCAATTTTAAACACAGCTGTAAAACATGAAGATCTGAATCAGAGGCTTTTAGCACACAGGTCCTCAGTTACATCAGAGGCTGTAGCAATCCATCCTGTCTGATTGCCAGCCCAGGGGACTCCACACTGAGAATGGATACTGCATGAAAGGATTTAGAATTTCTCTTCATTAGACAGCACAATCACTACACACTTTTCTAATACAAAGGGGAATATTAATAAGCAATAAAAATTAGTAACCAAAAAGGGCAGGGGTTCCCCCTTGTGCCAAGACTCAAAATTTAGTGCAAGTCCCCAGCAGATGTGGGGCCTTTTACAATTTTTGTTTACAAATGTACTGTCCACCTTTTAGTACATCCTGAACTCCTGTTGATAGAGAGCAGCATCTAAAAGGGATGTAAGTGGATTAAAGCTTAAGTGTGAATCATGCTCATGACTTGTATGCCAAACAAAATCAGGCTTTAAAAAAATCCCCACACAACAAATGCAAACCCAACACATTTAATCAGTCATAGCAAATCTAATTCTGTCTTATAAATAAAACAATAAAATAAAGATGACACACAATCCAAAAATACTTAAAGAGCTCAGTGCTAGTGATGCTCAAGGCAGTGTAGAAATCTGCGTAATTCTTCAAAATGTTTCTTAAAGAAAGTGATCATGAGAATGCATCAAATAATTTCTGTGGTATTTTCTTCTGCATATACATACACACATATCCTTCAAAGACAGTTACCAGTAACAAAAAACAGGTGGGAGACACACAGGTTTGCAAAAACTCATCAAAACACAGCTGAGCTCCCCAATTAAATGCAAATTTTAAAACACCATGGTTTTGATACCCAGTTCTAAGGCTTCTTTTTGGACATGATTTTAAAATAATTGTTTAGGGAAAGATTCCTTTTTGGACAATGGCAAGATAGTGTTAATTCTTTCAGACAAAATGTATTACATTACAAATGAGCCTGTACATCCTGAATTGAAGATTAAAAAAAACTAAATAGTAGTTACATACCAGCTTTATATGATATGGTGTTGGTTTTTGCCACAGACTTTTTATAACATAAATATACTGCTGAGCCCCACTGTAAAATAAAAAGTTATTGGATTAAGTGATGAAGTATAACAAAGGGACATAACAGAATATAATTAAAAATGTTGATAATTTTAAGTATTTAAATTCTCAGATTCGGGACATGAGAATAAAGAACAGGGAAAGCCATGGAACAGAAAATACCAGCACCCATAAAGGGAACACAGAGCTTTTATAGAAGGAAGAAAGGTGTAGCAACAATAAGACCCAGTAACCCAGTCAATGTAGGGACTAGAACTGAAAAATCCATTGGTTAATAGCTACAGGTATTTATTTAAAAACAAGCACAAATCAAGTCCCATTATCTTTTTTACATAATCCCACTTGCAGAGCAGTCAGCATCCTCCCCAGAATGCTGACTTCTGAGGACCCTGCAAGAGCCAGCACATGGGGCTGCAGATTTAACCAGGAGACACCAAAATATTCAGTTTTGCAAATCAAAGTGCTGTAGAACCTCTGTATTTTAGCAAGTCAGGCTTTGGAAATATGTTAATTATTTAAACGTATTTACAGTCAACAGCTTCCAATATCACTCACATACAACTTTCTTTAAATAAGAAGTTTGTGAAACTATTGAGGAGAATAACATTTATAAAATAGCATTGTAGGTGAAGGGAAGAGTTGGAAAACAAAACAGAAGCTGATTGTTGGATATGGAACTCCCACCACAACAGTAAAAAGCAGTGTCAGAAACAACCACACCTGTAAAACCTCTGGTTACACACACAGTACACAACAGGTTCTAAAGGGCCAATTCAAAGATGCTGGAGTCAGCACTAAAAAAACCCAAACATTTGCTGTAAGGCTTCCAGAAAGACTTTGTTCCAAGTAGGAAAAAAGGAATGCAATCGTCCAACTCTTCCAATATTTGATTCGTCTTTGGAGAGTGCTTATCAAAATTTTTCATCAGGTACTTCAAGAACTGCCACAAGTACTCCACAAACGTCACATCAGTGAGTATCAAGTGTTCAAAGCCCAGATTTTGAATCTTACCATACTATTATTAAGATTCTTGTCCACCTTGCAGAAGGTATGTGGAGGGGTCTCTCCTTTGCTCGGTATGATGATGCAGATGTCTGTGACAGCCAGGGTGTTCTGGGTCATGTTCTCAGAGGCCCTGCGGTAGGTGATGTACACCCGCTGTGACGAGGCACTGCCACTGATGTTGGCAGGCCGCCCATACGGGGTGGTATGAATGATTTCACAGCCTTGCTTTACTCTTTCTTTCCCATCATATAAAACCCTAGTCAAAAGAGGATGCAAAAAATCAGAAGGCACATTTTTAAAACACTCTGAGATTTCATCACAGCTCGTCTCATCTCTGAGCAAAACATTTTTACCGACAAGTTCAGGTCACATTATCTCCAACTATATTCTAACAGAAAAGCTTCATGACAAAATTAAACTAGTTTTCCTCATATATAATTACTTTTAAGCATTTTGTTTACTGCAAAATAGTGTTATTTTCATTTCTATTAAAGATTCATTGCTTGAGCCTAAGAATGTCATGTAACTTATCTCTTTTCAATCTGTATTAAATAGGTCAAGCATCTTATCCCAATCCAAATATATACATTAAAAATTATAAAGGGATTTGAAAACTCCAAAATGGGAAGGATTATACTTGTCATTAAAATCAGCATGCATTTTCCCTTCCATACTGGGTTACAGTATGCTCAAGTCAACAAATATCTTCCTGTTTAGAGCTTTGCCTTGTATTTACACAGTATGGCATTTCCCTAAACCCGCCTTATCTGCTCTTTAGTTAAATAAACCTGTGAAAATCACCCACCAGAACAGGGAAAGCACTCACCCCAAATCAGTAAGTGGAGGCTTATCCCTCCCTCGACGATAACAAAGGTATATCTGGGGTCCTACAAGGCTGCCGTTATTGAGATCTGCAGACAGGCCCGAGGGAGTGAAATCTATGCATTTATAGCCCTGAGGAACCTCCTCCCCCAGGGATTTATTAAGGACTGTTACATCTGTGATGGGTTCTTTTGGTTTGGCTATTTTGTGGCAGGCATCGTTGAAGTGGATCTCCTCCTCCAGTGGTTTTGAGATATCTGTTAATCCTGCGACAACAAAGTAGTCAGCAACACGGGCCCCTTTGTCTTCCATCTTCCATTACAAGGTGTTACAACTGCTAAGAAAGAAATACAGATCAGAAATGATAAAATTATGGCTATTTTTAAAAACAGAAAATCATAGCCTGCAAAAAAGAAAATGCCTTCTACTCTCATGGAACACCGAGAAATGGGCTAAAAATGTTTATCCAAGTCACCCATATGTGCTGGAATCTTGCTAGAGTAGCTTCAGGAAGTTTACTGTCATCGAGTTCCAGACTCTTTAAACCAGACAAGCTATTTAAGACTCCCTTTTGTTGAATTAATTTGTTTGGGTGCAAAATTTTATTGCAAGAGAAACTGTTACAACACAGGAGTTTCAAGAGCCTGCTGACATTGCAAAACTGAAAAACCAGAATTTAAAACAGTTTGAATGGTTGGTACAAGACTTCAGTTTTCATGTAACTTTTATTCCCTTTGCTTTATCTCCCTTTATTTTTTGCTCTAGGCAGCAAGGACTAAGACTTAGCAAACTTAATGCCATCATGATTCTTGGATTTGACCAAGAATTTTTGTTGAAACATAATAAATTCAGACATTTCTTACTGGTAATTTGGAAAATTATATCCCAAGTTGATAATGTGCATTTAATCAAATTGTTCCAAGCTGGCCTCAGATTTCCAGCACCAGCCCCTGCTCAAGCAGGAAGAATGTCAGGCTGTGACTGGTCACTTCTACCAACCTCATCCACCAGCACAAGAGAGGCAATTCCCTCTTCCTGCTCTTATTTTATAGGTTGGTTGTGTTTTGCTGGACTGGCTTGACAAGCTTCTAAAGTTGCAAGGAAATGAGTAAGGATTTTTATTTTATGCTTATTTACATTGTTCTAGAAAATGCCAAGAAGAAACCCCAAATTATTTAGCTTTTATTCTTCTATATGGTTAACAAGCACTATGGGACACTTTAGCAAACACAATTACTGGGAAACAGTCATCAATATACAGGAGAGTAACAGTTTGAAAATAACTTCAGCTTGTGTTTGAAGTGAGAATGCAGTTGCAAAACTGAGCTTAGTTTAACCTAAATTCAGTCATTTCAAAAACATCTGGAATATGTTACTCAGCATATTATATGAAAGTAACAACTACAAATTCAAACTCCTCCCTGAGTGATATATTCAAAGACACACAAACTCAACCTCTGCATATGCTGCCTATTATCTCACTGTCCATCTGGCTCCAGCAAACCCAGGCAGGCTGGGAACAAATGCATGGAGAGAAGGAGATGTTTAACAAAGTATCCTTAAACTCTGGCATAAGACCAAACAATGACACGTTCCAGCTAATATGACTGAAGTTCTAAGCAATTTGTTACATTAACAACTCTCTGTAAAACTGCATTACAGCTATTGTAACATTGAGGGTTTTTTCCTTTTCTCACCAGCACCATTTCACAAAACTACACCGACTTCTGGAGTGATTCATGATGCCTTTTAGGATGAAATGAAACTAACACTTTAGTAATCAAAAGCTATACAAGTGATGGCTGTTAAAACTGCAAGCAAGACTTATAACTCCAGTGTATTAACAGCACTACTCCAGTTGAATCAGCCAAGACAGCATTACAAATAAACAGAATGATGTATGTATAAATATAAATATATTATATTGAAGAAACATACCTTTACACCATTTAAACCTCACCATTATTCCGTATCAACTTTATATGGAATAAAAAGTTGATACCAAAAGGCTTAAATTCAAACATTAATTTATTCCCAAAAGCACTTTCAAGAAAAACTGGGACAAGCCCTTCTCATTTAGAGGCAGTTAAACTTAGAATCCCCTACACACAAACACCTGCTATCACACAAATTTGCTTCCTAAGGTTCTAGCACGTAATACACAAGTCAGCAAGACTTTCATAATTTAATGCAGATTTTACAGAAGAGAGAGGGGAAAAAAAAAGGCCTGGTTGATGATGTATTATCCTTTCATATTTGCCCCATACCTGCAAGTGTCCAAGGCCAGGTATGACAGGGCTTGGAGCAGTCTGGGATAGTGGAAGGTGTTCCTGCCTACAGAAAGAGTGGAATGAGAGGATCTTTAAGGTCCCTTCCAACCCAAACCTTTCAGGGATTCTACAAGGATTTTATGATCTTTGTCTTTTGATACAAAGGCTTGCAGCTAAAAATGCAATAAAATGCAGAAGATAAATTTCAGTGGTATTTTAGTCTAAGGCTGACTTAGACTTTACTAGAGCTGCTGTGATACTCAAATTTTCAACATCTGGTTACCGGGAGAGCAGATTTATGCAAATTCCATGTTAACAGACCCGAGAAAGAAGGCATAAATTGTGAACTAACTCAGTGACAAACAATCATTCTGTGAAGAGCATTTCACATAAACTGATGAAGAATTTCTGTAGAAACGCTTACCATGAAGGTATTCCACAGTGACTTTAGTCATACATCTTACTCAGTGAGTAGTGGCTGTCCCTTGTGGGCGTGAATCTCAGGATAGTACATGAGATAACCTTGGGATGGGGACATGTGTCAGTCCAAAGAGAGAGATTTCTCCACAGCAGGGTATCTTTCCTTATCTCCCTTGGTTTTCAGGTGCTGTGTGGCTCTATCAGCTAGGAAGTCCCAGAAAGAAAGAAAGAAAGTCCTCTGCAAGAGTTTTAACAGAGCCTGGCCATGGGGTCTCCACTCTGCCCCTTGGATTGTATTGTGTGGTATTGTGTGGGAAGTCAGGAATGCTGCCTACACCATCTCACCATACTGCAAGTCAACTTTGAGGAGGTAAAAAAAAAAAACCCAAACCAAACAAACATGAAAAACACAGCAGAAAAAAAATCACACTGCACAAGAGGGTCATTTGAAGCAGCTGGCTCCAGATGAAATTCAACATTAAGAGTGCCACACTGAAAAGCTTCCACTGCTTCTCTACACTTCAGTAATCTGGGGACAAAAGGCTGCACTTCGAAGGCAGTGCCATGAGATCATAACCATAACCTCTTACAAAAGTCCCCGGAAACAAGTGCAATATATGGTCTTTGAGCCAGCTCATGATAATTATTTTTAATGGACGTCATATAATTAATACCACTATAAATTAAACACCATAAAGATCAGAGAGAACCAAAATATCCTTGCAAATAGCAAAGTCACATGTAAAAAAATTATTAAACACACACACGTTTGCAAGTTATGACTGCATAGATGAGAGGGCTTTTTGTAATTTCTAAAAATACAGGAACAGGGAAAACAATCAGATAATCTCTCAGATCCACAAACTATTAGCTTGATTGCTCTGCTGAAAGAGAAAGGGTAAACACAGTTTCACTGTTTATTCAATGTAATTTTCTAACATCCTGTTTTTTCATAAACATTTAGGAAATACTAATTAAAGCTATTTGCTGCTTGTCACCACTGTTGTAATACATTCAGCGTCCAAGCTTTTTTGAACAGATCACATTCCTCATTCAAATACTAGAAGAGGAAAGCACACATCAGCTTTTCTCCATCACATGACCAGAACTGATGTGGATGTGCCATATATTCCATCTGTGCAGCAGGAAGAGGCATGATGCTTCACAAAGTAGAGTTTACTACAGATGCACTACAACATTTGCAAGGAAAAAAATACTGATCCAACTTCTACAACCTGCTCCTAATCCACAGAATTTTGTAGAGGTAACTTTTAAGTAGCTGCAGACCAGAAGAACTGCCCCAGCCATGCCAGTTTCTTTCCAGGAGTCAACTTTCCCAGACAGCACTAAAAACCCATCTGACTCCACTAGAAGACTTTCTGCCAGCCCACCTCTGGCAGACAAATGCAACAATTGCCTTGTAATCTTTTAATCTGCCTTGTTGTCATTCTCATTCTTTCTTGCATTTTTCTTTGAGAATATTAAATTGCTTATTAATTTGAGTTCCTTATTAGATCCATTTGCTGTCTAAACCAGGTGATATTTCACTTTGTTTGCCTGCCCCAAAGATGTGTCATGTAAACAAGCAACGAATATCTCCTAGAGTGGGCTGGAAACCACTGCAGGGCTCTGCAACCTCTTTTAAAACAGTTCAAAGGTGGAGATTGATATTTTTTAAATATTCATCATACAATAACATTCCAAGAACTGACTTCCTTTGAAGGAACATGAAGAACAGATTAACAGAGACACAAATCAGAGACTATTTATTAAAAATTGCTAGTAAAGTTCTAACAGCCCCCAGAATCTCATACTTGTATTGCTACATTAGCCTGTTGAAGTAACCAACCCACAGAGATGTGTCAGCTGGGCATGCAAGAGCAAAGTGAAGTTAACTGGATCAGTCAGTCCTGCTATGGCTACTCAGAACCATTTCTCAGACATAACACCACACAAATCACATGGGAGTTCAACAGTCTCAAGACATGTGAGTAACTGCAGTTACACAAGGAAAAAACTTCACCCCACCTCTGTACTGCCAAAATTGCCTGGCAAAATTATCAGACAAGCCTTTTACCCCCCCACCCCATATTTTCTTCACAGCAAGCAAACAATCCTGGGAACAAAGCAGAAGCCCTCTAATTTCACAGGAATTCCCAAGGTAGAACACAAGTTTTTTGCCAACTCTACCAATGTGTTCCCTACCTTTTCATCAGGGCATTGCTTCTACACTTTGCGTCCCTTGCTGTCAGCCAGGCTTTAACATAGACTTCTTGTTAAAGTTTCATTCCCTATAGAAACAGTAGAAATAAGAATCAAACAATGTATACATTTGTTGAAACTTACTTTCTGCACACTTCACTGCACCAGTCACATGAAATGAACGCTGTGGATTGCTGTAGCACTCCTTGCTCAGATAAGGTTATGTATCACTTCACTAAAAAAGTAAATTAAACCAGACTTTAAAGCTAAGAAACAAAATATCAAGTTTTATGCTGTGTGGATATTTTAAGAATGCAAACCACACTTAATGCTTTAAACCAAAATAAATCAAAGATGAGCCAGCCACTTCAAATTCACCTCTTCCATTATTTTCTGACGATCAATACTTTCTGTGTCCATTCCTAGGTGTTAGCCAGCTATCAAAGTGCTCTCTCAGCCCAAGAACCTTTCAAAATCTACTTCAAACCATTTTTCTTTGCAACATTCAGATATTTAAGCAGATCCTTCTTACTCCACAACCAGCAAAACACACATATTTTTCCATTTGGCCACCTTATCCCAATTCTTCTTGCAGTGGGTGACAGAGTCTTCTTGCCCCTTACTGCCACAATACATAATTTTTCTTCAGATGTGGTGAACATGAGCATGGCCACTTTTAAACACTGGTATCACCACAGACAGCTTGAGCATGTGTTTTACACTGAGGCACTTGCAAGCCCAGGAGCCTGTGCTACACCTAAGCATTTTGAAGCAGCAGTTTTGTATCACAGGACTGAGGATAGCACCTCACTGGAGACACTCTGAGACTCTGGGCTCCCAGAACAACTCATTAGCATCAGCAAGGCTGCAATCAAAAGTGAACTTTGTTTAAAGGAAGCTTCTATTCCCCAAGACTTGGGAAACACTCTCAGAAGATTACCATGAGAAGACTGCAGCAAACAAAGTGTAACATAAGAGAGGCTGGGAGGAAACGCATCTCAGGAGGGTTGATGCAAACCATGAAAGATTTGCTTCCATTCCTGAAGCGGAAAAATCCAGGGAATTAGATTATCAGAATTACATTTTTGGGATCACAAAGTTCAAGGTTCTGTTCATAACCCCAATGTACAAGACCATTTCTTCGAGATCACGCAGGAGCAATCACCACTGCTGGTTCATTACTCTGACAGCCCAGAGAGTGAATCCAGCCCTGGTACAGGTCTCTCTAACCCACAGAGCACCATGGACCTGCACCAGTTACAGCCAGGTACTTTCCAGTATCTGACTTTGAACATTTTCATACAAGACTACAAAGAGAGCATGCAGCAGTAGTACAACATCATTTTCTCCAACTACGCAATCGATAATATCAAGTTTCCAGGAGTGCCAGAAATTATAAATTTTGGGATCACCTGCAGACCTCAAGCACAGCTGAAAAAAGTCCAAGAATTAGGCAGCATTAACACAAGATTAATTCCCAATGGACACTTCAAAAAATTTCTTTTCTAGTCAACTCTCTGGAAAACCAGTGAGGAGACGAAAAAAAAAAATATAGATTCAGGCATTACAAAGGACACAGCCTGCATTGCTGCCAATGTACTTGCAGCTCTATTTTGTATTACTTGCAGAACTTATTTACAACTAGTTTTTGGTCCTCTACGTGTCAAGTAAAGGATCTACTTCTTCAAGAAATAAGATGCAAAGGACTTATATTATAACCCAAATACAAACAGAATTTCTCATAGCATTTTCATTTTTAGTAGGACATCACCTCTACTTTTTCTTCCCATTTCCTACTACAGTTACACACATGACAGCAACAGAGAAAACAGGGATAAAGTGATCAATTGCATTATTTTTTAGAACCTACTGCACACATCTGCACTCAGCGATGTTAGACAACACAATAATTCACAGGAAGCCACCAGCCTCCACTAAGCTCCCTTTGACACTGCATCAATTTTGATTAAAAAAAGAAAAAAATACTCAAAAAACCCAGGAGAAAAACTAAGATTTTTCTGCCCTGCATCACTGGACTGGAAATGCTACCAAGTGTTTTGCAGCCCATGCACAATCATCTGTACCAAGTCATGGTTTACATCTCTGATCCAAACAGCTGAGGAGATAATCAAGAGAGCTCAGAAAACTTGGCAACAAAGGATGTCTAAGAGGTGCCAGGAAACAGAAAAGTGCTGGATAAAAGCACAGGGACAAAACAAAACACCATGAATTTGGGAGAAGAAAATAGGAATGTAGCCAAGAACTGAGGGACAAGCAGACTTGTTCAGCAATGCCAAGGAAGAAAGAAAGATTAGGCCTAAATTCAGAGGCTAATCTAGATTCAGCAGGATGACTACAGTAAACTGAGCAGGAACTGGTCATCTACAGCACTAAAGCTTAGAGGGGGAAGCAGAATAAGTAGCAGAGAGAAGGCTGAAGGAATAGACTTCACCCTGAGGGAGAATCAGGCACATCCCACATCTTCTACACATTTCTCCCTCACTCACCAAGTGTTCTATTTGTTTGTTTTTCAGTGCTGTTTGTAGTCTCAACAAAATCAAAGCATTTACTAAGTGGGTCTAACAAGACACAGGCTGCTTCAGTGACCATGCCAGTTGTGCCACAGGAAAATCCCATGAAATTCAACCCTGCCTACAAAAATTCAGGAAAGTGATGTTCAAGTATCCCACAAGATTCACGACAGACAAATCTCAATACAGCCAGTTTTAAAACTTCCACTTTTATTTCTAGATTACAGTATTTATGGCCAAAAGGCACCACCAAAGAATGGAAAGGATTTCTGAAATACAACTGTTTTTATAGGGAGGGATGCAGAAAACAAATTGTAGCAAATCAGGGGGAGGAAAGCCAAAATAAGCACTATAAAATGTAAATATTACTTCACCCAAAGCACAGTTCAGGAGGGTGGCTCATCCATGTTTCTTGTACAACTATTTACTATACAACAACTTTTCAAAAGGAGAAGTCCCCCAAACAGAATGTTCTATTTTTCTTGGCACAGTAGATAAAGGCAAATGAAAATAGAAAACCTTCCAATATTGAGCTTCAAACCCAAAATCTGTCACTGAAAGTGCATCAACCAAGAGTGACAGAAGTGACCTGCTTTCACCCTGCCACATTTGGACACACATGCCAATCTCAGTTTTGTTTTGAAACCATTCTTTACCCAAATTAAATTCTGAATTTGTGGTGTGATGGAAGGAAAGACAGGTGGGGATTGTTTCTAATACATTTTGCTACATTTAAAAACACACTTTGAGATTTAGAATATGATATGTTTTATGTGATTTTTCCCTTTGGCCAGCAAAAATGTTTTGTAAGATGAGAAAACTGGACTTGACCACATTGCAAATTACAGACAGGGACAGCCATGCACAGATTGCATCTGCAGGGATGTAACTGCTGCCCACAGATCATCCACATGCCAACGGAAAGGTTAAAAGAAGGGATAACACTCACTTATACCTCCCTCATCCACCAAATCTCTGCATCCAGTTACCAAAATGTTCAGCATCTACTCCACAGAAAAATAAGTGTGCAAGTACCACCACCAGTTCAGCTACAAATATATTCATCAACTACCATGCATTGCTGGGACAGTTTCCCAGCCAGCAAAGCAACAGAAAACAGAATTAGGGTCTCCTCCCAAAATTCACTGTAAATTAGCTGAAGAGCAATGATATGCCAAGGTAACTACTGCTGATCTTGATCTTGGCAAGTTAGGAATTCTGAGAATAATTTTTTCTGAAGCTCAAGACAAAACCAAAACTCAAGAGTCCAGCCCACAAAGCCTTTCTCTGTGTTTGCATAAAGCCTGCGCACAAGGTGGGGGTTTTCTCTTGGGACTTTTTTATTTACATACATGGACTTATACATCCCACTTACTGCCTGTTCACTTTCATTTCAGCTGGCCAAATTCAAATAATTTTATTAATTAACATTAATGATTTTCCTGACCCAGATTTTAAAAAGTCCAGATTTACAGTAAATATTAAACAGGGAGGATATAGCTGGCTAACTTACTTCTAACATGCTCCTTATTCTTCTCATCCTATTTTTAGACCATAGTTCCTCCTCCTTTCACTACCCTCCCATTACTACTTAGTTCACTCTATTTCAGCCTCTGCAGTAACCATTATCTAATATATCCACTAGATATAGATATATTGCATTATCTAATATATAGATGAAAAATGTATCTTACATGTAATATATTGAAAAGGAAAAAATACACCATTTAAAATAGTTGGGCCAGCCAACACTTTCTGAAGTCTTTCATTTCCACTTCTCAATTTCCTCCTGGTACTGTTTCTGAGCTCTTTAGGGAACTACCAGCGACTAGTTCTGCATCACAGACTGCTACTGAAATGAGTCTTGGCATCACTGCCCCACTCAGCCTTCCCTGCACAGTTTAATTTTGACTCGAGTCTGTGGGAGCACTTAATAAGCTTCAGCAGCCTATTTCCAGAGCAGGCACAGACCAAACTTTCAGACTAGGTGTAGACTAAACCTGAACTGAAGGACAGTAGAAAATATCCAAGGATTATTATGCCATACAGCAAAGAACCTCATTCACTTCAAGTAATTAATTGGTCAGTAGCAATGTTAGAAACAGCTGATTTTTAATAACAGTTGAACAGTGGTGATGCATCCACATTACACATATTCATCCCCTAATCTGCTGGCTATCCCTCAATTAAAACAAGGCATAGCTGGCTTTAACTTCCAAAGGATATGCTGCTCTTAGTAAGGCAAAAAATTGCACCATGATTTGTATCTGCAGTAGCAAATATTATTTACATTCAGAATTGATATATTGAAAAGACCAAGGGCCTTTTCTGTGCTCGTCACCATCCAGTGAAGCTACAGAAGAAGGACAAGGGACAGGTAATCTCAGCCCCTCAAACCACACCTGGACCCTTGGGTGAGGGCAAGCTCAACCTAAACTTTCTTCAAAGGTCTTACATTTTTACTAGTTTGGTTTTGGGATTGCAATGTGGGGAGGGAATGGCTTTATTTGGATTTTGAGCTTTTTTTGTTTGGGTTTTTTATGAGTCAGATTAACAAAAGTTTGAAATTTGAATACATCCCAGAGAAGGCTGATTAAAATATCGTAGCAGGCAAGATAAACATACTGGAAATACACCAAACACCATAAATTGCATCATGCTTTGTTAAGTCACTAGTACAGAAATTATTTTGGTGTCTTTTTTTTTGAGTCTCTCATTATTAGTATTATTCAGTATTACAGTTCTTTCCAGGAAACTTCAGAAAAAACACCTCAGTTTTACAGCTACATGTGTATCAAAACCTTCATTACTGGAACCCCCTGTCATACAGCAACATAGCTGGAAATCACCAATACCCCAAACATACCTTTGAACAACATTATGAGGCTACATTCACTTTTTATTATTTAATCCAACATAAACTGGGCAACAGTCAGCCTCCAAATTTCTGGTCAGCCAACACCATATTTAAAAACTCAGGTCAAAGTTGAGGAAAGGACAAAAAACGGAAAGAAGGCTTCCTGCAAGTCTTCATTTCAGGAGATAAATTTAAGCTTTTGACTAAGTACCTATTGTACTATTCCCATTCCACAACCTGTCTGTGTTTGGCCAGGAAGCACAAATGTTTCTGCAGCCACTGTTAAAAGCATTTCAGCCTACTATGACTTGCAAAACTAACTGCAACTCATCAGCTGGGAGCATGATGGAAATAAAAAAGGATGTTGAATATTTAAGTGACGCTGCAAATTTCTTTTTCCCATATTAAAACCTCAAGGTTACCAAATCCCATTATCATTCAGCTTGGTCTAGGAACTGTTTTCCTCTCTGAAGAGTCACAACAGTTTTCTCCAGGTATCACACACTACAGCAGGAATTAACCTAGAAATTAGTAAACCCTCAATGCAAAATCGTGCAGATTAAAAGACAGAGTGCTTTCAGGCAGTGGTGGTGCCCACTATTTTTTTTTAAGAGTCCCACAGAACAGTTGTATTAGTTACAACCTCACTCCCTTTAGGGACCAGCTGGCTTTACTCTTCACCTTTCTACTTTCCCTTTCAAGCACGTATTTTAAATAGAAGTAGGTTATTTACATTGTTTCTAAGGCTTGACCTGCATCAGCTCCGTTCACCTGAGCCCTATAGTGTGTGCCAGGCTATGTCAATATTTGTGCTTTTTCTAACTAATAATTAACTCTGGCTATATTAACTAGACAACTGCTAATACTGCCATTAACGCATATAGTAATTCCATTAAGCACCATACTGGTGTTATGTCATATGGAACAAGCTGCTCACCAGAAACACAAACCTGCAACCACATGGCTACAAAAAATATGAATACTCAGATGTATGAAAATCTCAAATACTGGGAAAACATTTATTTTCCCTGTTTTAAGAAAATAGTCCTGGTGCTTTCTGTCTTACTGCTTGCAAAAGCAGATCTTATATTTTGTGCTGCTTTCTAATAAATTCACTTTTTAGAAGAGGGTATACCCCATTGGGTAAAGCCTGTTTCAAAGAACCAGAAGCCACTCAAACCTGAGGAAAGCACTCATCCAGCTGGAGGCCAACATTTCCAGAAGTAAAACATGTACATCACAGAAGTTCTTAAGGCTGTAGAGGAGCTTAATCTTTTTTGTTCTGTCTTTAAGGCTCCATGCAATTTTCCCCTTCTTCAAAAGCTAACCACAGAAACTCCAATGCTCTATTTTTGATAATTAAACTATTTCAATGCCAAGTCACGATAGCCCCTAAAAAACAGCTCCCTTTACCAGAGTTCCACTTTAATGTTCATTTTAAATAAACTTACAGACTCCTCAATGCTCTAAAAGCAAGATGACGTTTCACCAGTACTCTAAATATATGACTTTTTTTAAAAAGATGAGAAAAGCAAGGGACTCTTACAAAGTAAGACTTGCATGCTAGACACACAAACCAGAAATAATCCATTTACTCCCCCTCGACCTTCCTTGGCTACACTAACTCAATTAGTTTCCCTAAACCACCAGACACTTGCCAAGATTAAATATTTGTGTTTAATCATTCAAAAAATGAAATATTATGTACTGTAATGTAACACTTTTTCAGAAACCTCCAGTTGAGCAACAGTTCCAGAAAAAATTGTGAAATGAAGTAAAAAGCTGTCCAGAACGCCACACTTCCACTCAGTTAATTCAAAAAAATGAAGTTTCAGAACTAGGCAGCAAGTCAAGACCTCATTTTTAGCAAAGGAGAAGCGGCACATCTTCAAACGCAGCCTGTTTGAAATAACTTCAGAATAACAACCATCATTGGGAAGTTATCGAATGCCATCATCCATCCCCTGCCAGCAACTTGTGCTACACGCAGACCTCACTGACAGAGCGACGATAAAAACGCCAGGACTAATTTTTACCACCGTGTCTAGCGTGCCGAAATTAATCCAGGTATAGAGTAATCCAGGCTACCAAAGGGAAAGTCGGGACAGAAACACGCACCGTGGGGCTGAGCACCACAGGGCAATTCCGGCTGACGCAGCGGTGCTGCGCGGAAAAACCGCACGTGGATTTGGGGGACACGCACACACAGGCGGATCGGAGGAACGCGAACACTCGGGGATTTGGGGAACGCACAGACACGGGTCCAAGGAGCGCACACACAGGGATTTGGAGAACGCACACACACACGCGCGAATTCGGGGACACGCACACCCCCCGGCCCGCCGGCGTGCAGCCCGTACAACATGGCAGGTCGGCGCGGGGAGCTCGGTCGGCCCCGCGCCCCGCGGCCCGGGGAGCCCCTCGGGCCCGGCCGTGGCCGGCGAGAACCTCGAGCCGACGAGCACAAGGAGAAAGTTTTCCCCCTCCCACCGCGGCCCAGCGGAAAGTTACCGCCGCCCCCGCGCCGCCTCAGCCCCCGGCCCGCCAACGCCGGCCTCCCCGCCCCCGCTGACAGCCCCGCGCCCCTTCCCCGCCGGCCCCGGAACGCGGCAGCGCCCGACCCGCGGCATCGCCTCGGAGAACTCCCCGGCCCGCGCCCCAGGCGGTGACAGCCCCGCCGCTCTCACCTCAGGCGGGGGCCGCGCTCCCCGGGGCGAGGAGCGGGCAGTGAAGGGGGGTCGGGGGGCAGCGCGCTCGGTGCCCGCGCCCTTAT